>JARVGP010004554.1:0-14610 GCA_029876185.1 Mansonella ozzardi | reverse complement strand
TTTAAATCTGCCTTGTGTTTATTTTTTTGTTCTTTATGATACTATTTGTTTTATAAAAAAAAAAAAAAAAAAACTGATTTCGAATTACATAAGTGAATTTTAAAGATATTGTAAAATGTAGTAGGGGAACAAGTAGTGCTTTTTCGATAGTCATTTTTATAAAATTTAAGTGAGAAATTTCTACAATAAGCAGTTTTTTCAGACCGTACTTACAAGGCGCATACTCGATCGGCGACCAAAGTATGCTTTCATCAAACTGATCAAAATACACTGATTAGTGGAGCCAAGGATGCAGCAGTGATTCAATATGACTTTCGAGTACCGGAACCAGTTAAAAAATTTATGTAAGATGCTGTATTGCGAATTTTAATAGTGACTTATTTATTTTTCAAGTATAAGAGCATTCATATTTCATTGCAATATAAGTAATTTTAAATTAAATCTTAATTATTAATTCGTTTTCAGGAGTGGTTCATATGACCCTATTCGTGATATGCAGTTCGGTATCCACCCTAGCCACTACGATATATTTGTAGCTGCAGATGATGGTGGTTCTGTGCGTTTTTGGGATTTGCGTAAAAATGACCGACCCCTACACCAGTTTGTAGCACATCATGGTCCATCTAGTGTTGCACTGAATCCAAGTTATGATGATCAAAATCTGATTGCTACTGCTGGCAGAGATAAATTTATTAGGGTGTGATTTTTATAAAGTTTTTTACAAAGATGTAGCCTCTTTTTGAATGATTAATTTTGGAGCAAATATATTTAAATTAGCTGATAGATATATTTCAAGAACTGTTCATAGAATTGAAGATTTGGAAATGGTTCGATCGTCCCGATAATCAATTAAATTCATCGATGTATTCAGTAGAAGCTACAGCATCTGTTTCCCGAGTCTACTGGAGGCCGATGCACAAATATCAGGTTGCTTAATAGATATTTCATATTTTTGATGACAAATATTTATTAAAATTCAAACCAGATTTTTAATAGGGATAATTAAAAACATTACTTTGTTTATATCAGTCTAGTCACCGATTTCTTTCAGGTAGCTAGTTGTTCTGTAGTAAGCGATATAAACATACACGTTTGGGATATACGAAGACCATTCTTGCCTTTTGCTAGTTTTGATGAACATCGTGATATATGCTCTGGTAAGTTTAAAGCTGTGTTTCATATAATTATACTATCGTGCATGCTTTTATATCTCAAAAAAAAAATAGTCCAAATATGTAATTTTGAAGATCTGACTTGGAAAGAGGACGATTCAGAAATATTTCTATCGGCCGGCAAAGATGGATTATTGGTAATGCATTTTGTGGAAAATGCTCATCATTTAATGAATCACGTGAGTGACGTGGCTGTCGATATATCACCTACTGGTACCGTAGCTGTTGCAGGTAATGATTGTCTTTGTGTGTCTCAAAAAAATAGTTCAAATATTTAATTTTGAAGATCTGCATGTACATGTATCTTGTGCTACAAATATGACAGAAAAAGGCAATACATTTTGAGTTGCCATCCTCATTTCACATTTCAGATATCTGAAATGCTGCTTTTCTCCGACTGAGGAGACGAGCAGCAAATAAACTTTTTTGGACACAAGTAAGCTTCATTTGTAAAAGCAAGAAATAACTAATGAAAGAAATATTTACAGACAAAAAGTCCGTTCGAAAATTGCTTTTTCAAATTTTTTACTTTAGTTTTTAAAATTTTTTCGAGAATCAAAAATTAAAGTGGTGCAGTAAATTATGCTACTCAGTGAATAATTTTGTGATATTTTAGTAAGCAGTCAGTTGAATTTGAAAAACGATTCACTGATTGAGCGTGAGAAAGCACACAAAGGTGAAGCATTTGCACCAAAGAAGCAGAAGTATGATCCGTTTCAATCGAGCATTCCCAGTTATTTGATTTTTTGTGAACCAACTATAGCAAACGTTCGAGTTTCACCACAGCAGTTTATTACTTTAGCTAAAAAGTTAGTATGTTTTCTTAGTCAAGTTTTTTTTTTTTTTTTGTTTTTGCTTTTTCTTTTTCGGTATTCTTCTTAGCCGATAAAATGAGTCTTTTCTTTTTACTTGCTTTGTTCCTGACAGCTTCATATTATCACGATCGCGGACTACATTTAGCACATGTTGCATTTATTCTCTTTGACTTTTGAAACTTTGTAATCTTGCGGTTAATCTTTTGTACCTAACTTTATTTAGGTACAAATTGTATGGTGAGGATGCCTCATCATTATGTTTTCACAATAGTCGTGTAGCTGAAGATATCAAGAAATATGATATTGCTCATACGTGGCGTATTGTCGGTCTTATTTGTTCATTTACCTCATTTTTCGAAGAACCAGCGAGCGGAGAAACTTCTCCGGCTAGTCATGAAAATGCAGACAGTAAGTGATATTTGGAAATGATTCTTCGGCAAATATAAGCTATCGTTTAATCCATTTTTTCTTTTCATAATACTCCTCGAAATTTTTGGAAAAAATTGACAAATGAAATGATTTCATTAGTTTCATTATGTTAAAGATAATGGTGCTAGTATGAGTAATGTGACAACACGATCTCGTTTTCCGTCAGCTTTGTCATCTGGCGGAGTGGTACGAAATGTGGATGGTGAAGATGTTACGGAGTCTATATTTTCCAGCTCACTTCCACACATGACGTCTACTTCATCAGATTTCTTTTTCGGTGATAATGAGCTGAACCTTGGCGGATTAAATACGGATTTTTCCGACTCCACATTTTCTTAGTAATTGAAAATTTTGCGAAATTTTTTACATGTCCAAAGTTCTTATTATTAATTTATTATTATTATTTTCAAAAATTACTTTCAATTAATATTGAAAGATTTATTCTGTTCTAGCAGTGATCATTTAATCCTAAACATCCTATGATTTTGCTATGCAAACGAGATTTCTGTCAGTACTATTAGTAATATGGCTAGTTTTAAGAGCTGACTCGAAATTTTAGTTCTCTGAAGCTCTCTCTTTGCAGTGATTTCAAAGCGCCAACAAGTTTGAAGATGGAAGCTTTTGCACCTCGGCCATATGAAGAATTAGATGATAATGAAACAAGTTGTTCTCCAAATTCCGAGGAACATTTTGATGATAGAGTGCCAAATCATATAAGCGAATTGAAACGATGTCAAATTGGTAGCTTTTTATTTGTAACGATATCTTTTTTGCATGGTGCAGAATAGTGCAAGAAATGAACGAATTGAATCATAAATAGCTGCCATTACCATACATATTGAGGAAGAAGCTTTTATTTTCTTGAGAAGCGAAAACTTAGTGACTTATACAAAATAGTACGAGATTTTTCAATACAAATGAAAACAATAGTTGGTTGATATACAGTAATTAGTTGTCAAGATTAATTGCCGTGATAATTGGAGTAGTGGATAAGAACGATCAAAAGTAATATGAATTGTAATTTTTAGGAATTTTTTTAGGAAATTTGAGGATCAGAGCAGACCTTGCTCGTACTCCATCATGGGATCCGCTTCCAGTGTTATGTTCTATGTTCAATTTTTATTCTGATTTGGTAAGTTTCTAATTATTTAATTATATCGTAAATTTGATTAAAATTTCGAATAATATTTCAGTAAAATAATCTCATTTCGTTACTATACAGCATTGTTTAGTGTGACATACTTAACGGAATTTTCAACTCTAATTTATTGAATTGTAAACACAGTAGTTTGATTATAGTTTTAGAGCAGAAAGTTACAACGTGAAATTCATATATAATTAAGCCTATACGCTGCATTACAAGAACTTCAGCTTATCTTTCTGACTGAACTGAAGCTTTTAGGCACGCTTTTCATTTTATAATACTTATAACAATTATAAATTGGTAGTTTTAATCATACAGCTAATGCAATGAGTTGCATATGGAATAGAACACAATCTCGTGATGACGCTGCAGCAAATGTTTTTACAGGGTGATGTACAAACATGCGTATCTGTGCTGTTAGTCCTAGGAGAGAAATCGAAGGAATTCATCGATTTAAGTACCCAGAAGCTCTGGTTTCTGGATTACATAGGTAAGTACTGTATTTCAAATATATATAGCGATTAAGGAGCTATTTATATTTTCCACTCGTTTATTGCTGTTTAAATTGCCTTACTAATTTTGATTTAAATTCGGGACACTCATTTCGTTTGCTGGGGACATAAACTTGAGCACATTGAAAATTAATTTTTTATTTGTGTATGACAAAAATGAGCGTGCTTAAATAATGATAACTATAAAATGCATGCTGCTTATTTCTGCAATTCATTAGAAATTAAAAAAAATGATAACTGGATCCAAAATTGTTAAAATTTCTCGACTAGATTTAAAAATATTGACAATTTTTTCTCAGCCAAAATGAGATAAAGTTAGTTAGTTAATAATTATTATGTTAATATGATAAAATACATTCTAAAGAAATGCTCGAATGCTACGAATTATGGAATACAGCAGCAGAAGTGATCAAATTATGTTGGATTGCAGCTGTCAGTAATCTAAGTAATGAGGTATCTCTTGGTATTTTCCAATTTATCCAACTTTTTTAAACATTTTCATCGAATTTATTTATATTCAAGGAGTATGTTTGCAGTATATAGGGCATTATTTCAAGTTGAAGCAGTTATTTGTTCTGCCTCATTCATTAAATGAGCTGTTGTTCTCAAACGAATGATGTAATGTTAAACTCCTTGTTTTAATTTATCAATTTTTTTAAAATAAGTTTTTGCCGACTCTAATGAAATCATCAATTTGCAGTTGTATCATTTCAGAGTACTTCAATTAAATTGCTGTGTGCCAAATGCAAGACAGTATCTGTGACATCGTCACCTTATTGCAAGAAATGTCGCAAGAAATTCAATTTTAATTGTTCTCTTTGGTACTCTTTTTGAATTTGCTTATTTAATTTAAACTGACATTATCGAAATTCCATTCTCTGTGTAAAAAGTGAGCAGAATGTAAGGAGATTGTATATGCGCAGAAACGCTCAGTGCATTTTTTGTCTATCCCCTCAATAGTAGCATGTTTCAGTTCTTTGCCAGTTCACGGTATTTGGAGTTGGTGTCGTGGATGTACGCATGGTGGTCACCCTAATCATTATGCAGAGTGGTTTGCTTCAAACAAAAAATGTCCAGCGGGATGTGGTCATTCTTGTGTTTAGTGGTCCTCAACGACTATTCAATGTGTTGCTTGTAAAGAAAAAAAATTGGTATCTAATCAATCTTTGTTTTTATGACGATTGATTACTGTACTGTGCCTTCTTTGTTTGAATGCAGAATCTAGGATTCGTTTCTTAGTGATCAGTACATACTAGAAAGCCATGTGACGGTGGCAAAAAAAGAAACTTCCTACTTCATTTACATATCTTTGCACAGCTAAATTGATAAAAGCCCCTCAAATGGTATCATTCGCAGTAGCTAACGCCTGCCATGTCGCCAAATTGCACCCTTTGATTTCTTGATGTACATTAATTATAATATTATATTATCATTGTGTATACCCGTTATTCAGTCATTTATAAAATTTATAAATTGAATATGTTGAATATATAGGCAAAGTGAACTAAATCAATTAAATTAAATAGCATTAAATGTAGTTCAGAGCATATTTTTGCATTTTTTCTAATTTCTTACTTCATTTTTTCCTTTTTTTTTGTAATAATTTAAGAAATAAAGTATTTCTACTAAATGCTTTGAAGATATACAAAAAATGTTACTACGTTGTTCGATCTTTAATGTAATGCATCATCGACGATAATAATCATATCCCTTTTCATAATCAGATAGTATCGCTTATCTATTTCATAGATGGTGTTTTTTTGAAATTCCGAATATGTGATAAATTTCAAGAAGTGGATGTCAGGATCGGTGAATTTTGTAAAACTGGTTCTGAAATGTGTCACATCAGTCAAGTACCAGCGACACTTCCGGATATTTTGTGTACGGAATAATATTTTCCGTATGCGGATTATACGAAGAAAGCGAAAATTATTTAATATCTTACTGCTATGTGGCGGTCTATTAACCAAACCGATTATAGAAAATACCTATTGTAAAGGTCATCTGGTAAGTGCTTGTCGTTGAAAGTTATTAGTGATATTGTCAATATACTCAGAGAATTTGACAATTTTAGTGCATTGCTTTTTTTCCTGATAAGGCATAACTCTAAACTTGTCGAGAAAGTTCATTTAATTGCTTACAGTTATTCATTTTTTCCTTCAAATCTTAACATCATATCAACTCCATTTAATCTTTTAAGATGAATTGGATTAAATTAAACTTCTTAAAAATACAATGGATTTAAAGTGTAAAACAACTTCACATAAAGCAGGATTAATATAACATTATTAATAGTTGCAACTGTTTAAATTAATTTATCATACAAGCACAGGTGAAAATGATAAAAGACGAGAATCCATGGTTGATTACTTCATCGCGTATTGAAGTGGCATCGAACGATTTTGGTTATCTCAGTATTCGTATGGTCATATATTTGTATAAGACAATTCTACGAGCAATCAAAATGATGATAAGGTTTTGCTTATATTTTATCACAAATTCAAAAATGAATTATTCATCATTAATTATTAAGATGCTATTTGTGAAAGTGGCATTATTCCTAACTTGTTATGATTATATCCAATTAATTTACCTCGAATTTTTGAATTATCAAAGGATTCTTGACTTGTTTTGTTAAAATTTTTAACAGGGATAGAATAAACAGATAGTAATTACATTGAAAAATAATTATATTTATTTGGCGACAAATAGTTGGAATTCATTAGTAGAAGAGCAAAATCGCTTGGTGCTTCTTGCAATATTTGAATTGGAATTTTATTCAATTTATTCTTTATTAGTTCCTGTATTATTGGCATCATTTTTAATTCTTGTTTCCTTTTTTATGATTTTTTTTTTATATAATAAACCGTAATCGTAATTATTCTTTAATTTGTTTCACTCATATTTCTATTTGCTAATCATTATGTTTTTAAATTTAATTAGACTGCCTACAACACATTTTCTTACAAAATATACTGTATTAATAACAAGGTAACATAACTTAACATAACTTCTTTTAATTTTCTGGAAAATTATAATTTTGCAAATATAAATCTATTTGAATGGGAACTGAATATTATTAAGTATTCTGAAATGACGACTTTTTGCTTCAGTTGAATTTTCTTAAAATATCTCAGAAATTTCACTGAATGTTAAACTTTCTAAATTCTTAGCTCAAAATCACACGAGCTCTATGTTTGAAAGACACGTACTTTGTGTTGTGATTGATGGAGGAAGTAAGCTTATCATTTACCTCATTTCATGAAATTGAATATTTCAGGAATTGTTTTTTCATCAGAAATCATCTTTTCAGGATAGTATCATTATCCTTGTTCTTTACCCCATTATTGATAACTTTCCCAATGGTGCATTTCTGGAGTGGCTTTGGAGAGTTATGGTGGAGATGCCTTTTGTGGATGTTACAACGAAGTGGTCCAACTTTTATTAAATTAGGCCAATGGGCAAGTACGCGGCGTGATATTTTTGCTAAGGATTTTTGTGATAGAGTGAGTTATTATTCTAATAAATATTCCATATCTTATGAGAAAATAAATTTCCATTTTAGTATTTATCTTGACCGGAGTAAATTTCAATATTTATTAGTGTTTACTTAGGTATAGAATACTTATTATGAAATTAAAAAGATATTTTTTTCATTAAGATGTCAGTTTTGCACACAAGAACGACATGTCATCCATGGCATCGTTCGCAGCATGCACTCGATCTCTTATTTGGTGATTCCCGATGGAAAGATTTTGTTGTGTCGGTAGAAGCTGATTCTGTTGGTTCTGGATGTATTGCTGAGGTATGGCAATGATTAATTATGTATTTGTAACAGGAAAAACTAAAATTAAGGAAACATCACATGATCAAGCATTAGTAGAAAAAATAAAGAGGAGAAAAAATGTGGGCGAAAGAGAGTAGCTGTGAAAATTATTATAAATTTGAAGTCGAAGTCAAACAAGTTTAGAATAGGTCAGCTGATTCGTTTAATTTTCTTTAGAATTTACAGTTGTTTAACTACATTAGGATAGTAACATCAATATATTTTCCGAATGTGATACATATTCCAAAAAATTGGATCAGAAAACTATTCACTATGCTGACATTTACCATTGTTTCTTATCATATTTTTTTGCGGTCAAAGTGATTTTGAGTTCAGTTATTGTTGTTTTTGTATTATCGTATTCGTTTCCTCTTCAGATTTTGTTTCTACAGGTGTATAAAGGTATCCTTGATGTGTATGCCTTCGAAAAGTTAACGGGGATTCATTTAACGTTTCCAAAGGATCGATATATTGATATCGCGATAAAAGTAAGTATTCTAATTCATGAAACCTTTTTGAGTTTTATTAGTTGAGAGAAACATATTCGTTTTTCTGCTTATTTCAATTAGATTGCAAAAGATGGGATCCGTGAAAGTATTGCCATTGATTTGTCGATAATGCAATTTGTTGTTCGCTTGATGGAAATGATGATGCCTCGATTATCGTATATAGATCCGGTGTCTTGTTTAAATCAATTCAGAGAAGTGCTTGAACTGCAGGTGGATTTAAGAAACGAAGGACGAGCTTTAAAAGCAAGCTTTTTTTAATTAATATCTATTAACATGTTTTTTAATAACTTCTCAAATATGTAATGCTGTTAATGTAAGCTATTAAATAGTTCATTTGCGCTTAATTCTTTAACAATCTTCTACTGTTTTATAAAAGAAAAACTTATTTCAAAATCTTAATCTTGCTTAATTGCAGAGATTTGGTGATAATTTTCATTCCGGAAAAATAAGAGTACGGTTTCCTGAAGTCATTTGCTATTCTAAGGATGTCATCATCGAAACATTTGAAAATGGGCTATACATCAACAGATTAATTACAGACGAACAGTTGGTAATGCATCACACTTATAGCTAACATATTTTTCATTCCAGAATGGATGTGCTCTCGTAAGAAGCTCAGTACATTTATTAACTGTAAATTACTGAATACATACTGTTATCATTTGTAGATGGAACAAAATGAATTGAAGAAAAAAGTTGCGCTCATTGGTGCTAGAGCACTGTTGAAAATGATTTTCGTGGATAATTTCGTACATGGTGATCTTCATCCAGGCAACATACTTTTAAGGTTTATTTTCATAGATTTACCTCGAGCAATCTGGAAGAATTAGGAATGAAATTCATATTTTTCACCTTTTACTAAATTAAACTCGTAAAATTGTTTAGGCTTGATAGTCATGATCAACAGTCAACCAAGTGGTTTAATTCTTTTCGACCTTCAATTAACAGATTGGTTTGTTGAGCCTTTCGTTTTTATATGTTTACTTTTTGCATTTATGCAGCGAGGAGATCATCTGTGAGGATGTTTTTTACCTCAGAATTATTCAATATTAATATTAGCATCCTCTGCATAAGACCCAAGTCATTTTCTCGATTTTATTGGAGTGTTTGTGGTTAGAATAGTTAATTTAAATGTACTTATTTTCAGAAAGAAATATTAAAAAGTTTAATCAGTATGAACGATAATGTCCGGATTTCATATGATGATTACGGTCTTGATAAAGATGAAGAACCTACACTGGTCATATTAGATGCGGGTATTGCTCTCGAAGAAACACCACAGAATTTACAAAAACTTCGTCTTCTTTTTCGAGCAGTAATCGACAAAAAAGTTAGTCAATTTATTTAATTTCGTTATTATAGAGAATTAAATAGTATCTTTTTATTACAATATTTTTAATATTGCTCATGTTAAGGACAATTATCCTGTTATGGAAATCTTATTGTTTTTCTTATCAGACAAATACTATTAATATGAATTATTATCTTACTTGGAAATGAAACAGTTCTAATTTTGTTAATCTTGATGTAAAATGCAGAAAGCTTCATTTGCATTGTTGAACTTCGAAATGAAAAATATTAGCGTACGCGAGTTTAAATAATTTAGAAGGTATACGATATATATAAATTGCAGGGTCGTGATGTCGCTGAATTATTGCTTTTACATTCCCCAAGACAGCATTGCAAAGATCCGGAAAAATTTTATGATGAAATAAATGAAATGATACAAATAGCGCGCTCCAAAAGCAGTTTAAGAAAGGTACGCTGTTGTTAGTCTATCATAATAATAATAATAATAATAATAATTTTCTTAGTGAAGCTTGCCTGCAGATAGCATTGTGATTATATGATGGAAAAGGCATGAATGAGTTTTGTGAACAAAGTTCTCCATTTTACATTTGAAGGACTCATCCTATGATTTTTAAAATTTGCTTGATATCTGCCGGTTAATAAGCGCTTATGTTTTCTCGACGTATTTGTGCGGATCGTTTACTCCATAATGATTTATGATGAAGTTTTTGGTGTTCATTTAGAATTAGAATAGGATGTTCTTTACTGTTTAATTGCAATTATTAAAGATTGATGAGGTTGCCAACATGTTTTAAATTCTGAATTACGCAGGGTAATTATTTTAAGTTATATGAATATATATAGCTTAATCGAATTTTTTCGTTAATTAACAATGACGCATTGCAGTAAGATTAGATGTAAGTAAATTTTTTGCATAAAGTAGAAAATTTTACATTTTCATTTACAGTAAAAGAAAATCTCCAAGTTTTCTCAAAAAAAAAATTAGATGTGATTTACAGTTGAATATATCCGAAATGTTAAATGAACTATTTTCGATCGTAAGCCGTCATAAAGTTGCACTTGATCCATCATTTACGACGGTGGTGCTAGCAGTCATAGTTTTGGAAGGTTTGGGACGTTCGTTAGACCCCGATTTGGATCTCTTTCATTGCGCTCGACCATTTCTTTTTTCCATGATTTAATTTGAGAATATCATTTTAAAATGTTTGTAATTTTTTGTTATGTTGAAAAGAACTTATTCAATAATTTTAATTTATTTAATTAATTGTTGTAATGTTGAAAGGTTCAGGATGTCAACAAGATCCTGATTTGAATTTCTTTTACGAGTTATTTTTGAAGGCTGATAATGAGAAGTTATTTATTTAAACTAGTTGAATATTTAAATAGTTCTAGTTTTTCTTGCTGCTTTGCAAAGAATTGTTTGGTTTATGTTTTGTGAATAGAAATTGCTCTTTCGTTTGTTTATTTCACACATTTTTGCTGATATCTATGATGAGTTGTCCAACAAATGATTCAAGTCCAGTTAATTACTTTTGTTGATTTCATGATAAAATCACAACATGGAGAGTATCACTTGTATTAGGAAGTTATAATATAGGAAATAAATAAGTAAAAATTATTTAAAAAAATAATAGTAATGATCAGAAATGTTTACTGATAAAATAGGGATACTGTCTGTTGTGTTTTTAGCATTCTATAATTGGAAAATTTCTTTTGATATTAAATTGTCACTTTAATATTACTAATAAAAAGAAAAGAAAAATGAAATATCGCATATATTACGATAATTGTTTTATCAAATAGCCAAAAACAATATTTCAGATGTGTTTTTTTAATTTATCAATTTTTTTTTAAATTTTATTTTGCACTGAAATGCTTTCTAATCGCTTTCAATTACTGATGCCATTGTATGTTGTTTGTTGATGTTCTACTGTATTAATTCTATTTCATATAGTATTAGTAAAAGTGATTAATTTAATTCTGAAATGTTTTGAAATATTTCAAAGACCTATAAAATTTGCTGTTGTAGATTGTTATCTTCTAATTGTCATTTTGCCGATAAAAATAATTATATATAATTGTTACCTTATTTTCATCAGTAATTCGAAGACGTAATATCTTTTATTAGTGATGTAAATGCAACCGAAATTTAATTTCAAGCAATTTGTGCTATAATTTATTTCACATATTAGTCGATTTCATCAATTCAAAAATACGAATTTAATTGTGCTTGTTTGCGTAATTCGAGAATGCATTATTATAGCAATTACTTGTTTTGCTTGCAGTAAAGTGATGCCAAAAAATCCAAGTCCTGGATTCCCCTTGGCTAATTTTATGCGATCAGTGGAACATGATGATGTATTGTTGTATGTTACTGCAGCAGTTGGTATTTTTATGCCTGGCTGTGTATATATGTTTTACCAATATGCTCACAAATTATACACCAATTATATTGAGGTAATGTTTATTTTTATTGACAAATATAATGATGATATATTTGCCATACTTACTGCAATCTTTCTATTTGAATATCTTTCATTTTCGCAATTTAATTAAAAGTACAATAAAAATTTATTGCTGTAATAAATTTCCAGAAGTATGAATTAAAAAAACGAGAGGAGGAGTTGGAAAGTAAAGCGGTCACAATATTTTATGCCAAGGGAAGAGAAAATGTTGAAAAATTGGCTTATCACGTCAGTGCAAATTTGGAGTATGAAGGATTACCGGTAGTTAATTTAGCTAATATTGAAACGACGACTTTCATGAAATACAGGGTGAGTTCTAGATTTTCCATCATAATTACTGCATTTCATTAAAGTTAGACTATTAATTTATAAGTATCTTATAAGCAAAATTAGGAATTACCTAGCACGAGAATATTGTATTCCAAAACTTCAGGATATTTTGATCTCGACAGTATGGAGAAATGAGATTATTATTGCTGTCGGATCGGTAATAACAATAATTTCTATCACAATTAAAATTGTTCATTTTACAGGGTGTTGGTTTATTCCTGATTGATTATTCATTTGATGGAAATGAGTCGGAGAGCATTGAGTGGTTTTTGGAATTTTTAGAAGATTTAGCTTTTGATCAAAAAGACACTAATTTACCATGTCGACAAATGCATTTCGCTGTTCTTGGTATTGGTGATCCAAACAGCAGTCACAAACAATATAATCGAGTTGGTTATTTTTGTTATTTTGGTACATTTTTGTTTTCTTTTGACTTTTTTAAATCAAAAACTGTATTTCCAGCCGATAATAAATTGCAGATAGCGAGAGCTTTGACAAGGCGATTAAATTCCATCGGGGCAGTTGCTCTTTATCCATTGTGTTGTATTTGCAACGATTCGAATGCTGGTAAACAATTTATTTAAAAAATTAATGATGCTGAAATAATGAAGGATTATGAACCAGAACTGAGACTAGAAAATTTTTTTAAACTCCTCCTCTTTATAAATTTCATTCATACTTTTTTTTTTACTTTTACTATCATTCTTTTGTTATTTGTTGTCATCTCTACTATCATTATTACTTGATAATTTATTGGTATTATTAATGTTATGCAATGTTCAAAGCTTGATAAAATGCTCAGTTAATTAGGATTAGAGATGCAAGTGATGGTTTGGGCATTTCGTATAGCGAAATTGCTGGATAAGTATACGACAAGCACTGCAAAATATTCACGAGGCTTTTGGTATTGCAACAGTGATAGTAGCACTGATAAAAGTGATACTGATGATGACCAGCAGGAATTTCTTTCCGATCATCTGTAGGCTTTTCATATTTATTCATTCAAATTATTGCTATAATTTTCCGTATGTATAGATTGAATATAGTTAAGAAATAAATTATTATCTATTTCCATGAATTTCTATATTATGGGAAAATAAATCTTTATCAAAAATTTGATCTTTTGATGTATACTTTATTCATTTATTCAAAAAGTGAACTGTTTTCCCTCAAGAAAATAATTGTACAATAGCTCAAATTAAACAATTAACGAATAAGATTGATTATTAACTGATCACATACTTACTTATTATTTATGCATTCATGGAGTATAATTAACAGAATTGATTTCTATCTTTTTTTTCCGTTCATTTATTTGATATTTGTTACTTGAATTCTTTCAGGAATTATATGTATGAATCAGAAGATGATGCTGATGAAGATGATTAAAGGATTTCTTCGAAAAAAAATTCATATATTTACACAGGTAAATATAAAAATGTAAGAGAATGGGTGAAGAAGAATTGCTGACTGTGAAATGATCGGTGCTGATATTGATATTCAAGTCTTTCATGCATATATTATCATATGTTTATCATTGTCCTTAATTTTTTAAAATTTTTGTAATATTTTCTATTCATTATCTTTCTTCTTCCTTTTTTTTTAAAATAACCAAAGTTTATCGATCTCTCCAGTGATTAAAAAAATAAATAATTCTAAAGAGTGAATTATTTCTTTAGCATTTTAATTGTCATATAATAATTAATTATTATTATGTTTTATTTTGTATGTATGATATATGACAACAATCAGATTATCCTGGAAACAATTAGTATCAGTGTGTACTTTGACTTCATAACTTGGATTATATTTATGTTTGCCATCAAATAATAAAATATACTCATTTTGTTCCCTTATTTTCTTTACAATTATAAAAAAAAAAAGAGAGAAAGGAGAAGAGTTGCTATTTATATTACGATTACTTCGTCATATCCAATGCTTAGCTCGATTCTTTTATTGTCAAATAATTTTCTAATTTTTGCATAAATTATTGGACAAGTGTTTTTTCCTTTTCTTTAAAAAGAGATGTCAATGTTAACTACTTTAATTACTAACTTAATTAACCACTTTAATTACCTGTTAACTACTTTAATTATT
>JARVGP010004552.1:0-14177 GCA_029876185.1 Mansonella ozzardi | reverse complement strand
CATCAATCATCATCATCACGATCATCATCAATCATCATCAATCACCAATCATCATGAATCATCAATCATCATCAAGGATATATTTCTAACATTTATGAAGGACAGTAATAAATAAGGTGGAATATTTTTGAAAAAAATGAAATCTTTGTAATCATCATAAATATGATCAAACTATTCCGACTCAGATATCGACTGAATACCGGATGTAGCTAATGTTAACAAACTGTTTCGATTAAAGTAGTGACTGAATACCGGATATAGCTATTGTTAACAAAAATCGTTCCGGTTAAAGTACTGATTAAATATTGGACATGACTAATGATGTTATTATGAAATCTTTGTAATCATCATGAAAATAATCAAACCGTTCCGGTCCAAATACCGACTACCAGATATGGCTGATATTGTTAACAAACTGTTTCGATTAAAGTACTGACTGAATACCGGATATGGCTAATGTTTTTAATATGACATCATGTGTACTATGACATAAACCATACTCTCTAAATGAAACTGTTGAACAGAATGCAGATTCATTAAAAAAAAAAAAAAAAACGAAAAAAAATAAAATTTAAAAATATTTGGTTTTTTTTAAATGGAAGTAAATTGTGGCCTTATCCAGTTGTTAAAAGTTTTGATGAAACATTGCTATAATGATGAGAGTAATAATACCCAAAAATACTGCTTATGCTAACAAGCTTCACATTTTATTAAACTTTGACAATAATCGAATTCTTGACATTCCAATTAGAAATAAAATTAAAATCAAATTATTTCCTCCAGGCTAACCATTGGTTGTTTAATTGTAATGATAAACTTACAAGAGTAAACTCACTTCGTATTAAACGTAAAAATTAAAGTGATGAATTGGATAGGTGAAATGTAAAGTTGAGAGGTAAAAAGAAAGAGAAATTAATGTTGAAAATGAAACTAAGATAAGAGTAAAAGTGAATTTAGGTGATTTTTTTCTAATTGGATTAAATTTCAAAAGTTATAATGCTTATGACGAAAAAAGACAAAATATGAGAAATTACCATCAACAATGATCAATTTTTCCTGTACACTTAACATAGCAGACTTTGCATACTTGGGAACTGTGAAATATCTTTACAAAAATTTTCCGCTGGGATCTGAAAATTTCACAGGTGTCACCTTCGTATGGTATAATCTCCGAAGATTATAATCGAATGATTTCATATTTGAAAATAGTTTCATGTTTTCACGTAGTCACGTTCTTAGTGGTGTTGTTAGTCAGGTTTATTAATTTTAGTGTACTGCTTGTTTTTTTTTTTTTTTTGTTAATTGTTTGCGTTATAAAAAATAAAGGACGTATTTTTGAATGTTCTACTATTTGTGTGCCATATTTTGGTACTAAAATTACAGCGAGATGGATAAGAAACGTAAAGGATCATGTGAGAAGCACAAGAAGATCGAATTAGTGAGCGAGAGCAGCAACTCTAATGTATGGCTATTTTGAATTTACATCCTCTTTTGAAAAAAAAAAGTCCTCAAGTTTAATTGCACGTGAACATTTTAGTTCCAAACCAAAATAGATATCTTAAATTTTTTAAAAAATAGCTTGAAAGTTTAGAAAAAAAAGACAAGCGAATTTCAAAAACAAATATGAAATGAAATAAAATTGAAATAAAAACAACTGAAATAAAATTCGTGCAGCTTTAAATAAAGCGTACAAGTTAATTTTCTTTTTAGATTAAGTTGTCGCAGGATTCATCGGGAAGCAAACCGAAACGTGTCACGTTCGAGTCTGATGTTTTAAAGTCAGATCTGGAAATGAAATACCTCTGCTTGTTTCCCGACCAAATCTTCACTTTCTGGAAACATGTTCAGATGTTGGCAGGAAAAGATGGCAATCCATGTGGCAAGTTTTTGTATCCAGAAACATCCTATGGAATCTCGTTTATGGTGGGAACTATTTTGACAAACAACTGATAATTCTTTTTTTCGAATTAAAGTTCATACTACAATGTAAGGATTTTTTTTTCTATTTAAATATATTCAATACTATTAACGGAAATCACCAAATGTATTCGTGGCCTACCTTTTTCATGCTCACTTCGCAGTATTTCGTTATTCAAGCAATCAAATCATGTAATGATTAGTTACGTGATTGTACGCTTATATTATCATAAGCTCATACAACATTTCAAATCAAATTATCTCTTTGAATTCCTCTTTTTGAATTGTTGTTGGTTCACACTATCAGTGCTAATATTTAATAGTGTCTTCATTGTTATGATCTTTGTACCCTTCAGTTCTCCCTTTAATGTTGTTTTTTTTCCTGCCAAATACTTGTTCGAAGTCAATGAGAAAATGCGAATGAACTGTGCGGTATTAGAAACTTTTATGTGCTGTTTTATCCCAGTGAATTTTTTAGGTGTTTATGGCGATTTAAAATGTTTGCGACTTTGTGGAGTCTTCGATTACCTTGCTGGACATTTCAAAGATGCAAACGTGGAAAAATGTTTGTTGCACGATAGATATGCTACCGACTTGCCGGAAATGCAAACATTGGCGGTTTATAATGGTGGTCGATACGTTTACTGGAGGTATGTTATTTTTTACATTGTTTATGAGTACAAAGCTTTATTTATGAGCCACTATTACTGCTAAGAATTAATTTAATCCATTAGTAATCATGAATTAACTTGGAAGAAAAAAAAAGTTGTATTTCTCGATGGAATTTATTGCTGTATTTGGATTAATACAGATTGCCTTGAAAACTCGATCAGACATGTTTTTGACAAATTTAATCAGTTTTAACTGCTCCGAGTATTATCATGACTTTACTAGTGAACTTATTGAAAGTAAGTGAAATAACAACGTTAGTCTTGATTTCCAGATAGATTATCTTTTGGGTTAAGTGGGCTGTGTTTATCTTGTCTACGTCATTATTTGGATTCCAGAATTTTTCGAGCAAATATAGCAATTTTGGTTTTAAGAGATGAACCTAATACTGAAAAGCCGTTTATTGTTCATGTGGATAATGCTGAACATTATCCAAAGTGCTATATCGTCGGTGTTGTTGATCCATTCTACATAATTGCACATTTGGTTGGGAATACTTTGCCAGCTAAATACCGAAGTTTTTTTTCGAAAGATTGGATTGGTGAGTCAATATTACAGGTTTATTAGAAAAGTTGCGAATAGTTTTTTTTTTTTTTTTTTTTTTTTTTTTTTTTAAAAAAAAAAAAAATTAATTATAAAAAAATAAAAAAAATATAAAAAAAAAAATAAAAAAAAAAAAAAAATAAAAAANTATTTTTTTTTTTTTTTTTTAATTTTTTTTTTTTTTTTTTTTTTTTTTTTTTTTTTTTTTTTTCTGAAAATTTAGTGAAATTTGTTTTTAGAAAGCTATAGAATGTTCACTGCTAACGTGAAAACGATTATTAAGTTGCGCAAGAAAGAAACTATTGGTCTTCCATTCCACGGCATGGGAATATACGTTAAGGTTGTTGACAATATTGGATATAGGCCATTAAAAGAAAAGACAGGTTTCTTATTCGGTCATTACGTGGTTGCATAACGAGGGTTGGTAGTAGTCGTGATATAAAAGTTCAGATTTTATTTGGCGATTATGTTTTTTCTGTTGAATTTAATGCTTTGATTATACTTTGGTCATGTTTCAGAAAAACTGAAGGACCTAATAAATTCGGTGGCTACTACAAACAATGAAACTGTAAAGCAAGAAAAATTGAAGAAATTAACGGAAATTCTCAACTATATTCAGGTAATGTTTGAGTAATCTTAGAGATCTGCATTGATGAGTTCTCTGATTTTCCTTCTGTTTCACAAATCTTCAGTTAAAAAATTTAAAGAAATCTCTAATAAAAAATTGCTGCTGATTTTAATAAATTTCAGTTTGCAAATGACGAGAAGGATTTTGGAATGGGTTTAGAATTCGGCCATGATATATTTTGGTCTAACCATGATTTCTTCGACAAGATGGCGGCAAACCTTCTAACAACGGCTTACAAGTTACTAAATCGTGAAGCATTTGCTCGAATCTTAGAGGTACATATGCCTTTTCGTCGGAACATTTCAGTAAATGCGTAAAGTAAAAAATTACTGCAAACATTTTTTATTATTTTATCTCGTTGAACGATTCGTTTATTTGGAACGAGTCATTTGATATACTTGTTTGCGACTTACCATTAGTTTATAGTTCAAATCCCTTTCATGTTACGTATGCCAGCCTGACATGAATGGTAACATTTCATACAACGTGACTATGTAACTTTGAAATCTATTACTTTATTTCACAATATTAGTGAAGTGCAATAATGCTGGATTATAAAGTGTTACAGTCTAGTTTAATTCTTGTTAGGGAAAATAGCCGAAGGAAATCATCTCCTGCGTTTTTTAAGATAATTTTAAAGTAATTAACTTTTAGTTAATTAATTTTAAGGTAATTTTTAAGATTACTATTATCTCTATACCACTTTTTTGTAGAAAATCATTTAGTGCAATCAATGTCAAATCTTTCTCCTTAAAATAATATAAAAATCTATATATAATATACTCAGTTGTTCTCTAATTAAAAATATGCTTGTAAAGAACTATTGTTCCATCTACAGAAGACGAAGTTTCGGAGCTCGGATAAAGGGTAAGTTTTACACTTAAGGAATACTTTAACATTTTATCTATTGATTTTGATTTGTGCCTATTTGCTTCTTTCAAATTTTATTTGCACCAGGTAAAAATCACTGCTGTTTGTTTGTTCATACTTTCCCCATCTTTATTTCTTGAATATACTTAGATTTCAGTGGATACTTATCCTTTTTTTTTTAGCACAGTTTCAAACTCTCGCGTTTAGTGATCTCGAATTTTATTCTCAATGTGTCAGTTCATTGCTGTATTAAGGAAATATTTTTTGTTATTTTAAGCGGAATAAATTTCTATTGTTTACTGTCTGTTAGGCAGTCATAATGCGAACAACTTTTCACAAATAAAATAGAAGAAAAATAACGAGTGCTAGATGTGAGTGATATAAAAAGATGATAATCTTTACCAGGAAATCAGGAGTTTTGAATTAGTATTCTGAATTGTGATGTATATCGATGCAGTGTTTGTATTACACAAATGAATTGTTTTGTAATGCGGAAATGATTTGATCGAATGGAGTGGAAAGAGAGTAAGAGAACAACTTTGTGTAAGATGATAACTTTCATTTCAGTAAGTGGCAAATAAATCGGGTCAAGGAGTAGCCTAATTCGGTGACAAATTAATTACTATCGGTAAACAATCGTTCTGATACCTCTGTGGGGATGACTACGTAAACAAACAGACACAGGTTCTTTTATTGATAACTATGGTCGATGAAATGAAATCCAGAAACAAAAAATACGTAATCTTTTATTTATATTGAAAAAAAGAAGTGTCGGTTTTATCAGTATAATGTTATGCTGAATCATAGATACGAAGTAGTTTTAATACTTCGTGATACATCATACAGATATTTTTTGGTATTATAATTATGTAATTCAAAACTAAGCAAAATGAACGGTATTTTGACGTTATGGAGGCTTATTATATGGCAGCTGCTTCATTCAATTGCTTTCATTATTTTTGTATAACGAAGCATTGTGATTTTTAGTTATGGAATTAAAAAAAAGAAAAAAAAGTGATGCCAAAAATTATAGATTGCGATCCTTCTCTACAAATTTGTCTTCCATTCTTTGGACCAAATGATTTATAGATGAAGAATTTAACCTTGTAGACTACTTCGCAATAAGAAAGAGTAAGGAATTTGGGATATCATATTACAAAACATTTTTCGGGAAGTAAAAATATTTTAACCCGCTGAGCTCGAGATGAATTCTACTAATAATTGTTCAAGACTATCATATTGTGTAATATTTTGGTCACATACCACATCCTAGTATGAGTGTGACTATTGACAGCGGACAGGAGATCTCTTTACTAATGACTGGTGATAGTGGTGAGAGAAATATGTGTTCCAAAATTATGGAACGGATGAACGAAACTGGAATATGAGTGATTATGTTACGGTAGTAGCAGGAATGATAACATCGGTATCAACAGAAATTGTAATGAGAACAAAATTTTTTTTTTTGAAATGTCTATAAAGTAGTTGGCATGGGTTGATTTGGACGTTAATGAATGCTCTAGGGGAGAGGAGACGGGGGTGAGAAGGAAACTGAGGGGTAGGAGGAGGAAGATGGAAGGTATCATCAGCGGAAGACCTTGAAAGGGCGGCCAACCTGTGTTTGCTTTCCCGGTGTGAAGGATTGTCCCCCAATTGTTCACATGTGGTTGTCGCTGTTTCTGTTCGTGTATAACGTTTGCAACGGTGTAGGCGCAGTTGTCGTTGGACAGTGTTGTCGAAAACGTGGCGTGACGGAGACGTGCACACGAATGTTATGTAATCCCCAGAATCCACCCAATGATTTCGATGTCTACAACATTTTTGAACGAAAATTGAATTGTCAACCGTATATGAATGCAATCTCGGAATGCTTAGCTGATGGTCGTGATCATATTCATTGTTGTATGAGTGAAGCAAAAGATCGTGATGAAAATGCTTGCTTTGGTATGTGTCGTGGTGAGGGTATTGATGGAATTGCAGCCTGGGATAAATATCAGACTTGCTTAGCCATCAATTTGCATCCTATGTTTCGTTGCTTCGAACGTGGCTATTTGAACATTCCTACATCGCCTTTGTCATTGCATATCGTATCTAAAAGTACGGATAGTGTCGTGATCTCTTGGTCACCACCAGCAGTTAATTCAAATCTTGCTGAATCGTATCAAGTTATCTGTAAAGAAGCTGATAGTGGTTTCATTGAAAAGACCATCAATACTCGAAGTTATAAGGTTACTCTTACAAGTTTACGAGCTGATAGTAAATATTTGGTACATGTAATTGCAGTAACTCGCGATGGACGTCATCGGTCATTACCTTCCGAAACAGTTCATTTTTACACGGCTGGGGTAGCACCTAGAGTTGTCGCATATCGTGAAACTGTATCAATTCCTGGTGATGCATCATCGGTGACAGTTGCTTGCCGAATGGAAATTTCTGGTACCACTCATAAAAGTGCTCATTTTGAATGGAAGAAAGTGCAGGAAAAAGCAGGTCATTACGAGAAGATTGGAGGTGATAAATATAGCTTCACCAATTATATTTCTTCTCATGAGTATCCACGACATTATGTTTCTGCTCTACAAATTAGATTCCTAAAAGCATCGGATTTTGGTACCTATCGCTGTGTTGCAACCAATGATTTCGGTAGTTCCAGTGCTGATATTCGAGTGGTACAGCGTACGCTAACCTCAGCAACACCAATACCACCAGAACCACCATATACATGTTGTCAACGTTTAGGAATTCGATCACCATGTGTTGCCGTTTGTGGTTCTGAATTCGGTAAGCATGCTGCTCTACGTGCTGAATCATTCATTAATAGCCATTGTGAAGATGAAATAAGTAAATTTCTTACTTGTACAACAGCAGGTGTTGATGAAGGTGCATGTTGTTTACGCAAAAAGGTTCCTGGTATTTGTTTACCACTTTGTGATGGTTTGCAAATGAACAAATTAGATACTATACCACATGCATGTGCTGTGTACACATTCTCGATATTTCAATGTCGAATGGAAAATGCAGATAGTCGACCAGCTACCGTATCTGGCCTAAAAGCTATACCAAATTCGAATGGTGATTTAATATTACGCTGGGATTTAACACCACGTGCTGATATGTATCATGTTTATTGGAAGCGTAAATTTTCCACAACCTGGGAGCTAAGTTCCGTTGTAACAACAAGTAAACGTATTTTTAGTAATGCTGCAGATGATATTGATGAAATTGTTGTTGTAGCATCGAATAGTTTTGGTAATGCACATCCAGTACGGTTAATTCATAATGGTGATAAATGGACCGCTTCCTATCATTTCCAATTTTGATCTCAGCATTTTCAAACAAAATTATAATTTTATATCATCTTATTGCATAATTTAATAGAAAGAAGGAAGCTAATCAAAAACAGCTGAAATTTGTTGTATGATTTAATATTTTTCAAGTTTATCACTATTTTCACTCATTATTTTCACTACTTTTCTTTCTTTTTTTTCTTTTTTCCTTCCCTTTTTCTCCCTTTTTCTCCCTTTCTCTCCCTCTCTCTTCCTCTTTTCCTTCCTCATAATAACACTTGGTATTATCTTATCTGATCTCGTACCTCTGTGTATTTAATGCTAGCCTAAAAATATATGCATTATATGTATTACCACTTGACAAAAAATAAACTTAACTTAGTTATAAGCATTTCCCGTTATTATTTCCCATAAAAAAAAAGAGGAAAAAAAATTTTCATGAAAAAGCAATTTGTATGAAATTTACAATTTATTTGTTCCCTTTTTCCTTTTGCTATTCTCATTTTCCCCCTTACAACATATGTCAAGCTCATACTTCTTTTAAACGACATTTAACCTTCACTTCTTGTGAAGATTAATTTATTGGTTCATTTGTGAAAACATATATAGCAGCAATTATACTAAATCACCATTCTATTTTTTACTTTAATTATTCAAGTTAAACATTATCGGTTCCGATCAGTTAACATATATGTACATTAATTAATGCATTAACTAAAAATGTCATTCCATCTTTTTGCATTTTCAATCCTTATTGTCGCTAAATTTTTAATCAATTGTCACTAAATTTTTTTTTCACAATCATAATAAGATATGATATATCATTCTTTTCTAACATCTTCCAAAGTAGTTATTATTCATCAATTGTTGTATATGTTTGCTATTTGCTATTATTTTGCTATGTACAGTGTGATTTTTAAACGAAATACATATTTTTTCCACAAAAGTAAATTATGCTTATATTTTATGAATTCGAAATGCGAAATAAATCTTCATCTTGCACTACAGCATATTTTTTACAGTGACTACAACAAAAAAACATCAAAAACAAATTACATTTCGAATTAGTCAGAAATTATCTAAATTAATAAAAAATTACATTTCGGATTATTCCGAATTAGATCCAAATTAATAAAAAATTATTTCGAATTAGGTTCAAATTAATTAAATTTCATATTATTTTTCGAAATTTTGAAAATGTTAGGTTTAGATTATGTTTTCGGAAAAAAAAACTTTATTTCAAATGAAATTGAAATTACTACCTTCTTTCAAAAAAGGCATTTTTTAAAATACATGCAATTTTAGTTTTTTTAAAATCAACATTAATCTCATTGAGATTGACCAAAAATGTAAACTTCTTTTCAGTGAATATTTTTTAAACTTTCATTAAAGTTAACTTTTAATAAATTCTAAATAAAATTTCCGTCATCCTACCAAGCAACCATCTCTTTGAGTACAACTTTTGTGAGTACATAATGTTTGCAAATGCAATTGACAATTAATTTTCTTTCAATAATTCACAATAATCAAAAAAATGAAAAAAAAGAATTCACCGATTATTAAATTTCACTCAATTTCATTAAATTTCCCTCATTTACTCGTTTGAAGGGATTTCTTATAAAACGGTTAATTAAGAGATAAAATTAAAAGTTTTTTATAGCTTACTAAAATTACATACATAAATATATCATTTACCTTATATTTGTTAATTTTTGGATATAGGAAAAAAAATTTTTAAAGTAAAAGACTGGAATTTTCTAGATGAATGATCGATTAGGCGAGATTTCAAAAAAAAAAGTGCGCGAAAAATTTCTGCATTTGGGTAAATTAAGAATAATTAATGATGGGTAAAAGTTAGGACAAGAAATGTGGAAAAAGTATTGGAAGATAATGGAATGTAAATTTTGATGTTGGGATTAATGGATGGTAAAAAAGATGATGTACGAAAGTGGAAATAATTAATTAATTAATTAATTGTATGTTTTGCTAAGATTTATGTTAGTTGCATATGGATCAATGATAATGAATGTTTGTTTATTTGGGTTGTTAAATCAATGAAAGCAATTTGATAAGGTCAATCTTATAAAATAAATCTTTATAAAATTTTGTAAGCGGACACCAATTTCTCGAATTTCTTTTATGTCACATAACAATTAAAATTTTTCTAATTTCTCTTATGTCGTGTATAGATTAAAATTTTTCAAATTTTCAAATAATTTACATTGTAAACAAATAATTAATCTATTAAATTATTAGCAAATATATATATATATATATATTTTTTTTGGAGTTAAAACAAAAAATATTTTAACAAATCAAATATTTCAGTTAGTCTTATCTTAAAAAAATTGATTTATAATAATTTTGAAATGGATTCTTTAGGAAATTACGGATTCTTTGTGAATTCATTTGGGTAGCAATATGATGCGCAAATAAAAGTCACGCGTAATGTTGACCCTCTTCTATTTCAGTCAATTTTTCATTTGAATTAAAATTAAAGTCAATTAAAAATAAAACAAGTTAGAAATAATTAAAAAATTCATTTCGAAGTATCTAAATTACTGAAGCAGTCAAGTATCGTTAAGTAAGTTAACCAAAAAGTCATGGGAAGATTGATAATAGTCAGAAAGTTTTTTGCATATTTGTTTCATTCTTATTGTATGCCAGTTTAGGTATAGGAGTTATTTAACTGGAAAGTAATTTGACAAATCTAAGTTCTATTTGGTAAAGCTTTTCTTCTGTAGGATCATTATCTGGAATCGTAGCACTAGCAGTTTATATTAGAACGATCTTATCTCACTGTAATTGATTCTAAAAAACATCAAAAGATATGTATTCGTACGAAATGTTCATTAATCCATGAAAAATCCTAGGCTAAGGTAATATAAGAAATTAGGATGATACACTATTTCATTTATCACATTGACACTTGTAATAATGGAAATAATTTTGGGATTTTGATTTTATCACACTGACACTTGTGATGATTCAAATAATTGATTTTGCAGTTCTTATTATGCAATTTCAAAAAAAGCGGAAGAAATGTTAATTTAAATTTTGAACTATTGAAATAATATATTTACGAGATGTGTGAATGAATGTAATCTTATATTATTGAAGTTCATTTTTTTAAAACTTCAGTTATATAAGTACGCATTTAAAAATCGTAAATTACGTATTATGAAATTTTTAAATGCGTATTCAAACATACCAGTATATAAAAAAATAATTTTGCAGACAGCAATGATGAATGTATTTTTGGTTGATAAGCTCTTAAAAATGAATAATTTGGTGGATTACTGCAAGATAATCCGTATTGTCACAAAATATAGCTTTTTTGCATACGTAAGATAAGGAGCTTTTCATATGTAAGAATTTTATACATAGGGTGTAGTAAACTAAAAAGCTTTTTATACATAAGGTTTTCATACATAAGATATACATAAGATAAGGCAGTTTTTATTTTCATATTATATCTGACAATTGAATACTGGAACATTGATGATGTTAAAATATTTTGTATTTGATTTTCCACATTGATATAAACCGTTAATTATCTGGTAAATCTTTTTAATAATAATTCACGTCAAAAATTTTCTTGATCCTTCAGAATACATATGGCTATATGCGTTTGTGTATGTATTTGTGCATGTATATGTGTATGTGGTGTATGTGTGTGCTCTTTTTCGACTTATTATGACAGTAATGAATTATGACAATAGTAACTCTCGAATAATTGATGATGTGGTGAATGAAAGAATTGGCAAAACTGATAATGATAATGACAATGGCGAACTAAAAAAAAAATCGTACCTTGATATATAAATTTTGGATACAATGAACTATGTGCTCTTACTGGCTAACGATGATGATGATGATGAAGGAAGAAGATCCGGTTATTCTCACTCTTACAATTTCAACCAGTATTCCTGATCTCTGTATATGAATGAATGGTAAATGATAAAGCGGAAGAAGAAAATACGGAAATCTTAAATAGATAAGAACGGTTAGGCAACAACACCAATAAAAGTTTGGAAAGCGCAAATTAGCATTTCGCGACATTTGCACCTGAAAATACGACTATTAATTTTTATATATTTGATTGCACGTTTCTTTGCTGGTACTAGAGAAACAAATGTTTAAATTTTAATGCAGTATTCCTCGTTAAATTCTAGATCAAATTCTTCATTTCATACCTTATCTAAAAGTTTTATTTGTTATATAGATCATAACGGTGACAGCTCATGCCGGCATATGCAACAGTGCCGAAAAGTCAGGATAAAGGCCTTCCGTCCGAGTGGACAGCCCTATCAGAGTAAAAGCCACCCGAGTGTGCAGATTTATGCAGGCAAACAGAAGGATTCGTCTCAGTTCCGATGTATTTCTTCATTCATTTTATCATACAAATAGGGCTATAAAATATCTGCCCTATTAGAGAGAATAATTTTTACAATATTCTTTTTTGATAGATTCAGAATTGATCAAATTTCAAAATTTGAAAAAAATTTCATTCAACATCCTTAATCATACAAACTATATGCTTACATATCCGATTTCGATCCTAGGAGCTTTAGTTTGATGACGTTATAGCTTCATGAAGTTATTTTCACGTGTGTATCACGTAAAAAATGGTTGCTGCGTGAGAAATTTTTTGGCCATATTCATACATACATATATCATTTGTACAGTTCATTTCAAGAGTTTTGTTTAGCAGTATTGCCATATATTATCAATGTGTCGTGATGGCATATACAATGCTGGAGATCGATTTGTGCAGCAGTGTAACGACGATACTTTGTCGAATAGTATCCGACATACATCAGCCTTTAATTTTTCTCCAGTCATGTTTTTGATTTCATCCAGAAACTAATATTGCATCCAGACCGAATAGTAAGACAAAAAACATCAATACTGCCCCGTTCCTTTAACAAATGGAACATACCTGGAATATCCGGCGCTGTCTCCCGTTGAAGGTCAAATGTATCAAGCCTTGAATGATCCATGCTCTGTGATATTTGTTTGAGCAGTTCTTTTAAGGCGAAAATAAAAAAGAAGTGAAAAAAAAAGATAAAGTTAATTTCCTGATTCATGGAATTCAATTTAAGGATGAATATTTGTGTAAATTTCCAATTAATAATTAATTTTTTAATGCTAATACGATAAATCATGAAAGATAGTAGTAGATTTTTGTTCACATGAAGTTAATTTTTGCTAACATTTGATAAAATTGTATGATTGCAATCAAAATTGAAAAGATTTTTTTTCGTCTTCTTCAAAGTTTGAATATGAAATTATAGTTTTTATCGGAATAAATTGCAACTTTGTTTATTCCAATAAAAAATTCATTTTAATACATTATATTTAAATTTTATTTTACTCATTCATTCACATTATATTTATACGTATATCAAGTCATAAGCTATCACCTAATAGCTTGAACTGTACCTAGCAGCTTGAATGTATCTTATAGCTTGAACTGTATCTAATAGCTTCTATTTCTTACCGACCTTTTATCTAAATAATTAAATTAAATAAGCTTTAAACATACAAGCATAATCTTCCGATAATATCAGTTGAATAAATGAAGAAATGAATAATTTTACAAATATAGCCAAATGTATTAATAGGGAACGGAAAAGTTGTAATGAGAATAATATGAATCCAATTAAAATTCATAGCAATTGAAATTCTTTATTAGAAGCATTTAAAAATGAAGTAGCGACATTATTGAATTGTAATACAAAGGATTATTTCGAACCAATGTCCTGTTTAAGCAATATTTTCCACTTGGCACTCTTTCTGTAGCATATAGCATACTAAGCGTATTTTTTACTTCTTGCCATTTAAAGCATGATTTTTCCATCAACATTAATGCTTGCGCTTATTTTTGCATACCGGAAAAGTGTTTAAAAACGAGACAGTGAAATATGTAAAGGAACTAAATAACTTAAAACAAACAAAACAAAAAAATTGAAAAAATAAACAAAAGACAAATTTCAATTTCTTCCTTTTATATTGCTCTCTCTCGTTAAATGTTTGACAGATATTGTTAAATGTTGATTTGACAAAGTTGAAATTAAGAGCAAAAATTATTTTGCAAAATACAAACATCAATTTCATAGTGTATCATATTGTAATTCTTACATTTACAGGTGCATTAATTTAAAAAAAAAAAAAATGATATTATTCCAATGACATTATTCCTGTTGATCTGAATGTATTCATGGCATGGAATTTTGCTACCCTTGCTAATTTTCATGAAA
>JARVGP010004551.1:0-46463 GCA_029876185.1 Mansonella ozzardi | reverse complement strand
TTTTTTTTTTTTTTTTTAAGAAATATAATAATAAGTCAACAAATTTATATATACATTTTATATAGAATTCAGTCAGAATTTTTGAAATAATAAAATTGATCAGATTCTCAAAAAAAAAAAAATTTTTCAAAATGTTTTTAAAAAGCAGTCCCATAATCCTGAATTTAATTACCATTAAATATTTTTCCACATGTTTAGCAAAGATATATGGCATAAATCAAATCGAATATTATACTTTTCAACGTAAATGCTCAATTGTTCGTTCATCGGCAAACTGAAAATCAAAGAAAAAAAATCAAAAATGAGATGATCTACAAAAATTTTTTAAAAACATCAAATTAATCACCACTACCTCAAAATTTTCATTAATTCCTTTTATTCAAATGAATTTTACAATAATATTTATGATAATGATCATTTTGAACATCTGTTTTCAATCACATTGTCAGATTATGTTGCCATTTTCAATATGTCTCCGATAGAAACAAAAAAATTCAAGTAAATCATAAAATACACTAAAATTTATACATTTTCAAAAATATTAACTGAGTTTTTGTCTTTTCATCACTCATTTCTCATTTTTTCCTGTGCAAAATTAACTACGTTATATTTCTTTCGCTAATTTTCTTTTTGCTCTTAGTTACAGATTAAATCGCAATATATTCCAAATGAAATGAAGGAAAGCAAAACGAAGGAACACCACAAAAAAGAAAATACAACAATTTAGGCTAAGTGAATTGAATTGAATAATTTTAGTTTTTCCCTAATTTTCAAATTGGTTCATATTCATTTTCTCTATTGCCCTCTTTATTATCCTTTCTTTTATTGCCCTCTTTTCTTCTCTCTTTTTGTAAATAAGCATTTTCAATATATTTTTTCCTCAAATGATAAATACAATGGTATTTTGTTGGGAAGAATTTGCCATTCGTTCAATAATTTAAAACCTATATTATTTTTATTTCCAAATGATGGCATGCGGTCTAACTTTTAAAAATATACAAAAAAAATTTAAAAAGTCATTTATCTAGTTCAAAATTTGAAAGATACTGTAATGATTAGTCAGCAACCATTCAAAGACAAGATTTATTGTACAACAAGTTTTTATCATTTTCGCACTTTTTCATTTAAGAATTGTACATGAGAATTTACATATCAAAAGTTTGCTATAAATTATTTGAAAACTTTCATACTAGTTGAAATTGAATTTTCTAATCAATTTGCAAAGTAAAATATCATAAACTGATAATTATAATTTCATGAAATAAAAGTAAAATTAATTACATAAGTGATAATTTTGGATCCAAAATTGAGGTTTTTTTCTTTGCAAATGATTCGTCATTTTGCACCTGAACTTTTTCTTTCATTTCTTTTTGCAAAACTTAGACTGAAGGATTTATTGAATTAGGTAACATAAATTTTCGCCATCATTGAATTGGAACAAAAATTTGATCTATTTTGCACTATGCATTTCTTAAATTGCGGGAAGATTAGCCAGTTCGAAATTTTGATCAAAAACTTGCATATTTTGAATAACATAATGAGAAATTAGTTTGGGAACGAAATTATATAAATATTGCTTAATTTAGCATATAAATTATTTATATGTATAGTTATTGCCGCTTAATGAATAGCAAGTTTTTTCGGTTGAAATTGCTTTTCCTTTGCTGATTTCTTATTAATCATTAATGTTTTCGTGATGTTTTCTCGGATGATATTCTTGCTAATAAATATTGATATCAGTCGATATCACTATTTTATTATAGTCAAATGCGGTATTTACTATTTCGATATTACGCGGGATTTTTCTGCTGTTTTTCAAAATTATTTTCTTTTCAATGACAGTAGTTTTTTTATACCATCTGTTTATGCAGTAGAACAAAGGTAAACAATAAAACCACGTAAAGAGAATATTAAAAAATATTTTTATGTTCTATGAACAAAAACTGCAAGACTTTGACACTTCAATATTTTGCAAACTGATTGGTTATCTGCAATAATTAACTGAATAGTTTGATAAATACTGCTTAATTAGTTGAAAATTATAACAGCAAATATCGTAATAACATCAACAAATTTAAATTACGCATTAAATATTTATATTTTTTAATAAAGGATGATACATTTAAATCTACTATAATTGTTGACAAATCACTAAATGTTGAAATCGATTTCATATATGACAATGAGCGTGCAATTGTTACAAAATTTCAATTTAACTCGAAGCCACATCTAACGATGTCAAACTTTCAGTTGGCATCAGATATGAAACTGACAAAAAGTTGTCGAGATTTGATGCCGCAATACACACGAAAGATATGATAAATAAATTAATAAAAAAAAAAAAAAAAAAAAAAAAAAAAAATTTAAAAAAAAAAAAAAAAATATAAAAAAAAAAAAAAAAAAAAAAAAAAAAAAAAAAAAAATAAAAANCGACATTTGATGCCCAAATAAAAACAAAATAAATTATAAAAAAATTAATAAAAAAAAAAAAAAAAAAAAATAATAGCAGTTGAATGTAATCACGAAATTAGTAAGGAATTGCAACACAAAACTTCAAGAAATAATAAAAACAGCACGGAATCATAAGACTGCAGAAATGATAAAACAGCACAGAATTATAAAAATAGTGTTAAATAACAAGAAGAAACAGAAAAGACAAATTATTAATAAATTTCTAAATTTCGAATTAATAATTTTTCAGGGGTAGACTGCTGTATAATCTAATTTTAGCAAGAAGACAATAACGAAGAGAACTTATAGAAGTTTTTTCTCTCTTCAACTTTCTACTCTATTTTTAAAAATTTTTTGTGATTAATTCAATTATCGCCATCAATTTCGATTCAGTAACGATTAGCTAATTTGGATAGTGTCACTAAAATGCCACCTCTGTTTTTCCCGACCAATCTAAGGCTTTTTTCTCCTGCATTTTGTTGCAAAAACAGCAAAAAAGGCGAAATCACAAAATGAAGAAATAAGCAAAAGTGAAATGAACGATGCTTTAGCAGTGAATATCATTTCACTATGTAATATAACTGACAAAGTATGCAAAACGATTTCCAGGAAGCACCATAAGAGATTAATGCTAAAGATGTGAAACATTTAGGACGATTTAAAATTTTTATCCAATCATTTTTTTTTTAAAAATTACTGTCGTTAATTTTTCTTACAAGACAACGTATTTGATTTTTATTGCTATGAATAAATTTTAGAGTGATATTTTAAGTGATTTTTATCAGTCAGTTATAAAAAATAAAGCTGGAAACTTTTTTAACTTAATCAAACTGATTTTATTCTTCCTGCAATTTGATGCAAAATAGCAAAAATTATTTTAAATTGAAAGAAGAGTAGTTAAAAAAAACTTTTTTACATTGAAATTGTCGTTTAGTTCATTTACTTTTCATTTTTTTTCTCGTTCATTGCAAAAATTTGTTTTAAGTTCATTTATGTCTCTATGATGAGCTAAATATAAATTAAGATATTTAGAATTAAACTAAGGTCTTCTATTATTATTGGTGCTTTTCTTTCTATTCCATTTGTCGTGAAAGTTTAAATTCATTGTACGTTTTAGGCGATAAAATGGTTTTTTTTTTTATTAAAAACATAAAATTAATAAGGCGTTATTAGTGACGATTTATTTCAAAATTAAATACAGAGAAAGTTAGCATTAGAGTAAACAGAATATCGTCCAATAGAACCAAGCTTGTCGGAATGAATGGTTTTAAATGCCAGTTTCTTATTATTTAAAAGTATAAGAGGTTTTTTGACAGTTGGATAAAAAGAGACTTAAACATAAAAAAGGCGGTATACAAGATCTTTACGAATTTTAGCAACTTCCTCCAACAGTTGCATTCAACAAAATTACACACAAAGAATGACATACATAAAAGTTTAACTTAATTTTTTTGTTAAGAAAAACTTACAAATAAGTGCCTTGTCATTCATAATCGTAACTTGAAGACTCTGACTGATGATTTGGCTGAGACCAAATAATTTCATGATACAATCATTTCGAGTGATAGATTGTGAATTTAAATATGAACATATATTTAGTAATCGAAGATTTAGATCTAGGAAATCTAGGCATTAAAATTGCCATTTTCTGATTTAATTAGACTTTAAATGTTCAACATTGCATAATTTTCTAGTAAAATTAAAAATCTTAAATTTAAATATAAAAAAATAACAACTTATTTAAAAATATACGGAATAATTTTAACGTTATGGCAAATTTAGAATTCATAGTCAAAAAAATTTTTTTTGTATTTGCATAAAGTAAATGTTATTGTCCCACAGCATCAAAGAAAGACAACTTTGTTAAAAATTCATTGTATGTTTGCCTTGCATTTAATAAATTTCTTTAGCGGTTTTATAAGCTGAAATCAGCGAAATGTTATTTTTAAATTGAAATTACCAATCTTTTTCCCTTAATTTTGAAAAGTGACAATTCGAATTTCCATTAATCTTTAATTAAAATTTATCTTTGCATTTAAATTCCAATTTTTTTCATTTATTAATTAATCTATCGATTCCAGAAATGTTCCATAACGATGAGAAGTATGTGATTACATATTTTTATCATCGCCATCGTTTACTTCCTCGAAACAATGACATTATTGGCAGTGTTCAGAGTTCACCTCCGATGATTCTAGGTTAATTTCGTTCTTCTTTTAAAGCAAAAGATCTTTATTCTATGCAAATGCACCTTTCATAAGGAATAAAATATTTTTGCAAAAAATTTAGGTGTTAAACGAATTTAATCAATTTTTGCTAGAAATAATTGAATGTTAGTTTATCGGTAAATTTTTATGTGACAAAATAGGCGAGAACAGTATTAAGAATAAGTGAATTTCCGTGTAAATTTATGAATAATAGAAATTTCTGATTAATATACGGCTCTTATTCCAATTGAATGGAAATTTTTCGTTGCTGTAACAATTGTTTTTATTCATATTTCTTGATGTTTGGTGACATATCATTTGAAAATAATTGATGAAAATTCCTTTTCTTATCAGTGCTATCTCTACATCAATGGTGAAATAATCTTTTATTTCTATTTTTGCTTAATTGAATTAAAGTTAGTTAAAAGAAAAATTGGAGAGTAAAGTTAATGTTTATCATTGTTAATTTTTTTTTTACATTTGAGTTTTTAAGTTTTCTTAACTTAATATATTATACTTCAAACGGCGATAACAATCTTGATGTGATTTAAATTAATGTCAAAAATCACAAATTACATAACATCGGAAAAAAATCACAATTGAATAATTGCATGTGTAAGCATAAAACAGCGAGTTATAATCAAAGAACATTTAAATTTGCTCCCAAGGTAAGAAATATTCGGTGAATTTATCAATTTCTCCACTATACATTTTAATATCTGTGTAAACTTGCATTAAAGGCTCCGTCTTGTTCTCTAATAATTTATCGCATGGGTTACCGAATGAAACAACACCGACAAGTACCCAACGTCCATCAAAAAGTTGCACCATTAGGCCAGCACCGCTATCACCCTGAAATGATCGAATAAAGACAAATAGATGTGATGTGATATTACATGAACACTTATGATCTTACTGTATAGAAATATACATTATTTAGCATGAAAATTTCAGGAATTGAAAATAAAGCGAGAAAACAAATTTAACTTCAAGTAATAAAGAATGTTGTAGAATCAAGGCTAGAACAACTTAATTCTTCAGATAATGAGTTATCTAACTTAGACCGTGATCCAAATCAATTATTTTATTTCCTAAACAGCAATTGATAAGAATAATTTTGGTACAGAAAATGTACAAGTCAATTCTTGAAATTAATAAAATATTAAAAAGTTTAATTTTCAGGACTGAAAATGAAAAAGAAATGAAGGATAGAGATGAAGAAAAAGAAAATCATTTACAACAAATTTCAATGAGTAAATAAAATACGATGAAAATGGCTCAAAATAATCTGTCTGAAATTTTGGTGAAAAGAAGTTCTTAACATTATTTATATTATATTTATTTCCATATTATCTTCTATGTATTGTGATGCGCATCAAAATACTGTATCGTTTATTGCATTACTAAGTTTTATCTTTGCAATGCGGTAGAAGGATAACAAATCATTGGAAATTATGAAATGTTTTTGTGTTCATATGTGGATTTTTTCACAAAGAAACAAACCAAGCAAACACTTCGACTATTCGCTTCTTCGGTGCATAAAGTGTCGTTTGGTAAAATATACATTTTCTTCGCACACATCCCTCGATCCAATAAATTTGGAAATTCCAATTTTTGCAAATTATTCATGAAAATACGCTTCATAATAGCTGTAATTAGAATTTAGAGAAACAATTCGCTGAAAGTCCTTCACATAACTTTAAAGTTGTGTATTTTGCGTATTTGTTAAAAAAATATTCTTCAAAATTGAATTCAATAATCACAGAAATTTATTAAGAGTATGAAAAATTTAAAAAACTAACGATTGCTTCCCCATCCAACGCTTTGAATTGTATAAAATTGTTGGCTCAGAAGAATTCTATTTGCCAAACATATATAATTTGCATCTTTCTCGTCTATTTCATGCTCTAATTCCAAGAGAGCAATATCACCACCGAAGCAATTTTGACGAAAGAAACGTCCGTACTGAGCTCTATCAAATGTAAGCATTTAAAATTTAAATAATTTATTTTTTTAAATGATCATTTAAAAAGTTAAATTATAATTGTGGCTTGGCAAAAAGTTTACTGGAAAATTAGGCGGAATGATGTATCAAGTGTTAGTGATCTTGAAGTTAAAATGCATTGTTCACACTTACTGAATACTTCATATGTGAATGATTTAAATGACTTTTACGACATTTTGCAAATTGTTGTAATTATGATAACGGATAAAAATGCTTCTTATTTTAATTAATATTATTATAAGCATATTTTCTAACTTTCATATAATGATATGAAAATATCATTAAGTATTTCATAATCACGATAATGTTTTACGCGAAAAGAAAGAATAAAATTATTTATTTGCAAACCTCACGATTTTCATAGTTTTCATGTTTTTCACGCCAAAACAACTGTCCCGAACTTCACTTGGTTTCAAACACTTTGATCCGTATTTTATTCTAGTAAATTTTAAGGCCTGCTCTTCAGTATATGCAAACTTTGGGCTTGAAATAAAAAATGATTTACTGTTTGAGAATATCACGAGAATTTTAGAGAATTTAACTTTTTTTTTGAGAATTTTACGACAAACAAAATCTGATTTGGAATTTTGAAGTATGATGAATTTATTTTCAGAAATGACAACTAAACAGAAATATTTTCCTTTGTTTCGTAAATTTGCTCTAATTACTTAGTAAAAAAAAAATGACAATAATCAGATAAAGGCGATAAAAGATAAATGGAAAAGATTTCATAATAGGAAGGGTTCGAGAATCTCAGCCATAAAATCTAACGAAACAATTGAATAATTCAAATATATTATGAAAAAAGATTTAAATAATTTCAATCATAAAGCCCAACGATCAAAAATTCAAATATGTCGAATAAATTTTCCATTATACCAAAATATAACTCTGGTAAAATTTTTTACGATTAATACATTACTTTAAATATAAATTAATTTGTTGCTTAATACAATTAATACAAATTTTTTTTCCAAAGACGACAAAGGAAACTAACGCTTCAAGCAAAACACCTTAATAATCCTTCTTCCTTATGCAAATGTAAAAAATCGGAATTATTAATCAATTAATTGATTAGACAAAACTACTCACTTAAAAAATAATCAAAAGAATTTCATACAAGTGCAAAAATTGAAGTCGCTAATTAATTATTTCATTAGGTGAAGTTTTTAGAATTTAAACAATGAAATGCAAAATTTACCCACATCGACCTAATGATGGATTGATATATCGTGAGATAAAACAATGCGCGGCCGTCATGACATGCTTTTTTGAGATCAGTGTGCCAGCACAAACATAATTTAAAAAATACATTATTGTAGTTTCAAAGAATAATTAGTGAAAGTAACTGAATTTAAATTTTGACGTGTGTTCAATAAATGATTTTTTCTTCTTTGTAATATTTCAATGAAAAGCATTTTAAAGTTAAATAGCTATAATGCTTTTTGCAAGAAAAGATTTTACAGGCGAATAAAATTAATAATTCAATTGTTCCTAATTAGTGATCCTCGAGATCAAAAGTATGCACAGCCTGATGCGAAGCGTTGATGAGAAAAATGAGCAGGACAATTTTTTTTCAATTGATACGTTAAAAATTTAACTGAACTTTAAAAAAAAGCTTTACCTTAATGAATTAACATGTCAGAACAGGAAAGAAAAAAACAGAAAAAAAGTTTGGATTAAAGTTTTTTTTCAAATCAAAAGAGTCATTATTTTTGACTAAGCATTTTCGCCTATAAATAAAAAAATCAACAGTTTTTGCGGATAATCAAATTAATTCCTGATCAAATAAAGATTATAAAGCGCTGCTCAATTTCAATATTTTGTGCGCAAAAATCATGCGTTTCCATATGGTATTGCACACGCAAATATCATTACTATGCGGCAGAGAAGATCTAGAATTTGTCTAGAATTCGAAAGTATTTAAAAGTTCGATGTTGGAAATTCATGTTGATATATTATAGCTATACGTGTGCTATATGTGTGTGCATGATCACGCAGTTTGACAATAAAATAAAACAAATTTTTACGCTATTTGGCAGCTTAATTAATCCACGGACTTGTTAACAAAAATTAATGAATGGAACGTTTAATAATAAAAAATAGAATGAAAAATGAAATTATAAAAAAAAATTAAAGATCAGTTTTGTTTTCACACAAAGTAAGTGAAATTAATTTCTCATAAATGTTTTTGTAAATAATTTATAAAAAAATAAAACATACAACCGTACAAGTAAACAGCTACGGTCCATGGATGTTCATTATCTTCAACATCTCCACCACCCATAATTTTCAAATGATAATTCGGGTTTCGTGCATACTTTTTTTTATGTGAAGTATTATAATTTGACGATATCCCACATCTACGCGAATCTGCAAACTTTAACTTAAAGTAATTGATAAAAATTTCGAATTGAAATTTTACAAACAATAGCGCAAAGAAATTCAATATGATAGCGATATTCAGATTAATTTTAAAAAAAAATAAAATCCATTGGAAAAATTAATCAAGTTTAGTTAGAACTAGTTATTCTAAAATTTACCGTAATAGGTGCTATTGTATGAAAGGTCGATCATTTGTTTCGACTGAACTAAAAAAAAAAAGCTGAAATAATTTTGAGATGAAAAAGAACTAAAATTTAAAAAAAAAATTTAATTCTTTAATTAATTGCTAAAATTTAATTCTTTCAAATTTCAAAATATTCTTAAAAAGAAAAAAAATTTTTCGTTTTTTCTAACTTTACTGCTTTACTGTTTTTCAGACGTTTTACAGATTTTTCACTTTTTTCCAATCTAGCATTTGTAATTTTTCATTTTTTGCTTATTTAATGAAACCAATGATGACGACAATTTGCCATCAAGTAATACTTGATGAAAAATTGATGCCAATCAATTACTATCTGAATTCAATCACTAAATTATTCTAATGAAATGATTAAAATGAACAAAAAAAAAATTATTTTTCTTTTTCGAAGCAAAATAAACATAAATTAAAAAGGATTGTACTCATTAAACTGTTATCAATTATGCATGATGAAATTTGCATACCAATTTTGATGAAAATAACGATTAAAATGATGATAATTGGAATGTTTAGTCCCATTTCACAGCCTAATTATTATTTGCTTCTGTTATTGCAGGGTCATCATAATAGCAATTTATATACCAACAAAAGCAATTTAAAGAAAGAATGATAATAAAAATGAAAAGTATGCACAAATGAGCACGATGTATGCTTATAAGCATCAAATTTTATTCTCACATTGAATAATATTGTTACCTGTTAAATATCTAATGCTCAGTGAATTAATAGATGCGCTCAATGACTAATATGTTGCATCGAATGTTATAAAAGTATTTTTTTTTTTTTTTATTGGAATATTAACATTTTATCACTATGTGAGAAATTTATACATAGTTTTGCTTTTTGTACCGTTTTCATTTTGCATGTAAATTACCAAAGCAACTCTACATGTGCATTTGAAAAATATAAAAAAATCAAATTTTTTTTAAAAAAAGTACAGAAAAAAAATTCCTCATATTCAAAATCGATCAACAATTTCACGTAAAAATGTTCGTTCCGAGATTTCTTCCCATAATTCAACATTATCATTTTGTAACGATAAGCTTTTTAATTGTTGCTCATCAGATTCAACTGGAATTTAGAACATGAAAGTACTGTACACATTAATAATCTTATTTGAAAGAATACACTGAATGCAATGCAAATAAATTATTATCTATTTTTTTCGAAAATGATGTAAAAATTTAATATGTTAAAAAAATATTATCACCATGAAAATTATTGTTAACTTGTTGTTTGTGTATTTTATTGTTGAAATAATTTGTTTGAACTGCATCAGTTAATTGTTAATTATTTAGAGATCTTTTCAATTTTTATGTTACAATGATTATTTAGGATGACATTTCAAGAATGAAATGATCAGAGCTATCATTCAAGATAATATTCCAAAAAAAAAAAAAACTATCATTTTCGAAATATTATTCCGAAAGAAAAATTATATGTGGACGATTATTCAAGATGATACTCCAAGAAATATATGATCGATCATTTAGGATAATATCCACAAAAGAATTGGTCAATATCTTTTTCCTATTATTATTTTGCCTTTCAATGCCTTTGATGATGCGGAATTCAACCTTTTTTAAAATAATGCGAACAAACCTTGATGAAACGATCGATTATAATTGTGTTGACGCATCGGTCCTTGTTGTTGTTCTATTAAAATAATATCTTAGTAATAAATTGTTATTCTGATGATTAATTACGCAGTTAAACAATTAATTCAATAGCAGTTGGCTTTGAAAAAGAATCTTTTAAAATTTTTCATTTGTTGAAAATCGTCTCTAGTGTTGTGAAACACGTAAAAAAACTAGAATGATCATAATAAGCGTACTGTCAACTGATATTTCAGAACCGTTTTCAGATTTTGAAATATGACACAGTTGTCGAATTTCACTGTGTTGTCTAGATGAACTACCGAATGGTGACGATGACTGTAAATAAAATTAAAAGAATTAATTTAAATTATTGCAAAGTAATGCACAAAAGTTGTTTCTACATAACTGCAAAATAAATAATACGTATTTTTGCGTAAGAAAAAAAGCAATGCATTAATTAATTGGTTTAAATTTTGCTAACAATATGTGTTTAACCCAACCATCCATCGTATTAGATGAATTTTGAAATATGAAGTAAAGTAAGTATGGAAAGAATTAAATTATTGTTTAATTTTACTAACTTGATAAATTTTGGAAGGTTTCATAGTTGCTATCGGATATAATCGTTTAGTTGAAAATAATTCACTTTGTACAATTTTAGCAACTTTCGGATTTTCAGGAAGATAAAATGACTGAAAAAATTATTAAATATGCATACCGCTGTTTTTTCATAATGATATTTTTAATCTTAATCAGAAAAAATTGCAGAGCTACAGTAAGCTTGTTCCGCCATTGCACTACAATAATTTTTTCAAGCAGGCGAAGTTCTACATGTGTCAGTGAGAAGGCAGTGGCTTCGATTAATTTCATAGGCTTGGAACATTTCGATTTGTTTTTGAACATCCTGGATATTTGGAACCATCAGTTTCTAATTTTAACTAATCCAATTCCACGTATATGGTACACAAGTTTTTTCATTTATTTGACCATTGAAATTATTGATTTTTGATTTTAAAATTATAGAGTTATTTTTTTATCAATGATTTTTTTCTTACTTCTAGTTTTTTCAAATTTATGTCAATCAAAAAAAAAAAAAAAAATTTGATATTAGCTAATTAAACATATTTTATATTCAATAAATCTAACATTTTCATTTGTCATCGTTTGTGATGGCGTTATCTTAAATGATTCCATTGATGCTGATTCGTCGATATCTTCATTCTTTCCGGAAAGCTTGTTTTTCCGGAAAGCTCGTTTTTCTTTTCTTTTTTCTTTTTTTTTTTTTGACTTCTTGTAATTGTAAAATTACCAAAATATCTAATCAATGAAGCAATGAAAGAGATTCAAGCTATAGATCAAGCTGAGTTATTGTAGCTTGAAGCATCCACAAAGGATATTTTTGTTATTGTTATCGTAAAATTATTTGTCTTTAAAGGCGCTAAAAATTTATCGAAAATTCAGTTGTTAATGTGACGAATGTTTCTTCGAAATTCAAAACTGAATGTACTCAACAACGTATTTTATGAAAATTCATAGAACTATCCTTAAATTAGGATCGAATGGTAATTTTTGATTTTGAATGAGGAAGTGAAATACATTGAAGGATGTCGATGAACTCGATTTTATTGATTGATTTCGCTTTAAATTAGTTCCTTTTTCTTTCTTTTTTTTTTTTTTCTTTTTCCACAAAAATTCGGATTTCAAACTTGAATTTGATATTTCGTTTGCCATTTGTTCCGACTGCAATTTTAATTTTCTCGATGAAATTACGATCGTCATATATCATAAACAGTACTGTGGGATGAGAATTCTTATGATTGAATGATAAAATTGTTGTTGCATTTTAAGAAATCTTAGACATAACTTTTTTTCGAATAAATGATTCAAAATACGTATTAATTTTGTTTTTCGCAAATTTTTTATATAGCTTACTGTTAATACTGTTTCCAATGATTTCTTTCGAAATGGCAAAGTTCCACGTCCAGTTTTGCTTTCAAATTCTGATCGTGTGACTTTTTTGACAGCATTCAGCTTATCAGTGACACTAGTTACAGTTGGTTTTATCTCTGATATTGTTTTCGATATCCTTTTAGCATTTGCGGTAACTTTTTTCTTTTTCTGAAATTGATTGCAAAATTTAGACAGTTATTTTAATGATGTCATTCTTCAAATGTTCAATTAGTTTGATTGCAAACGCTCAATCCTTTTTTCAAATTATTTTATCCCTAAATTAATTTGAAAAAAATTTTGAATCAATATTTGCGAAAAATTCAATTCATGCTAAATAAGTCTCAGTTTAAAATTTAAATGTATTCAATAAGCATTTTGTACTAACTATTAATTTACCTTCAAGTAAAATAATATTAGAAAAATTTCTCGTAACCTTTGACATCTTATGACGCGGAATCGTTAAATATTGATCACTCTTATATTTTATACTATCATCTTTATCAATGCTATCATTTAGTGGAGAAAGTGATTTGCTAGATGATTTAAAACAACGCTGATAATGACGATGAGACTGGACAAGTTCTTGCAGTTGGAAAATTTGTGATTGTAAACTGAAACAAAGGAAAATGATCTATAATAATTTTTAATAAATGGAAGATTTCTTAATGCGAAACAAATTATAAATTCCAATTCAATTTCTGGTTTCATTTCCATAATCATACTTACTCATGTCTTGCATCACTTAACTGCCAGTATTCAGCATCATATACATCAATAGTTCTCCGAAGATTTATTAAGTTAGTTTCAGTTTGATTGATTTGTGTATTCAGCGATTCATATCGATTCATTTGAGAATATAATTCTTGACGTAATTCAGTTCGTTTCAAGACAAGTTTTTTTGCTTTACTCCTATATTTTTCTTCTTCATCTGTTTCTATCTGAAGTTGATTTAATTTTTTTCATTGTTGATTTTCCTATTGACTGATTCATAAATTTGCTTTTATCTAATAATTATATCAGTCGAATTTAGTAAAATGGGTCTACCTGAAGTGTTTGTCGTTCTGCAATAGCAGCTGACATCAAAATCTCGAATAATTCTCGATTCACGAATGCCATTTCGTCCAAAATTATTGCCCAATTAGCAGCATCAAAATTCTTTACAAAACAAAACACTAAGTTCCTTTTTTTTAACTCTATATCTAATTATTAATCCAACGTTTTTTTAATAATAATTTATTCAGTGATATTTTCATACTATTCATGATATCTTTCTAACAATTCGTGCAGTTTTCAGCTTCTTAAACTTTTCTTGGCATATTCAAATTTTTTTTGTATTTCTTATTTGCTATTATTGAAAAAAGATGTTGCAAATATAGTTGAAAAATGTCTGGAAATAAAAAACCTGTTCAGAAATTAATTTTGAAATTTTTGTTAACTGTTGAGAATAGCGTTTTTTTTTATGTTCAATTTCGGCATTAGAAATTTCATAGTTAACGCACAGTACATTCAATTCGCTAAGTCTGAAAATTCCACAAACATTTTGCATATTTCTACTTGTGTTTCTTCAGTAAAACCATTCAAATACAACAAGTGAAAATTGAAATTTAATTTTGTATTAGATATATTTTAATCGTACATCAGAAATAGTAAATAGAGAAATCGGATAGTTTACAATGAACTGTACACCGATCAAATACAGATGATTAAAGAAATATTTATTCTAATCGTCAACTTAACCCGTTCGTTGCCCTTGACAGTACTAATGTTAGGGACAAAGAATAGAATGACAGAAAAAAGAGACAAAAAAAAATCACAGAAATTTATAAGGAATTTAAAATTGATAGCATAGCTATGTTGTTGAATTTTTATGTCACAAATAAGAAATTTAAAAAACTTTTTTTACTTTTATTTTTGGAAAATCGGATAATTGTTGATACCTTTCCTGACAGTGATGAATATCAATTTCTAATTGACAGTTTTCGACATTAGTCTTTTGCCAGATATCCAGTTCCTTGATAATCTGTTCCTTAAGTGTTCGTATCATTTCAGTAAGATGTTTCGCTGACATATATAGTTTTATGTCGTTATTTTCAGTCTCTGTTGTTGAAACTTAAATAATTTATAATTTAGGGTTGAATTTAAATCGCGATATGTTTGTAATTTTAAAACTGACAGGGAAGTTCAAAAAATTAAAACAAAATGATAGAAAATATTAATAATTTTGAGAAAACATCGATCGTCATGTGATCATTTTGTCATCATTTCGAGTTTAAAGAAATTACCTACACTTTTCAGTAATATTAGCAGATTGCATCGATGTGACCGTACGATAATATAAGATTTGTCAAAAATGATAAAATGAATAGTCAAAATAATTTTTTTTGTTTTTTATGAATTTTTGAAATTAGCATAGCTGATGAAAACTAAAATAGCATAATAAAAAAGCTCTCTTAGATTATCACAACGTAAATTATCATAACTCTTTGAAAAAATGTTTTCTCACAAGTAATTTTAATCAATTCTGATTTATTCTTTCAAAACATGAGGAAATAAAGAAGAACATTCTTTTCGTTTGGCTTTGATTGAAATTTAAAACAAGCACAGAAATGGTAACTATTCCAATTTGCTAAGCAGAAATGGATGAATGGTAAACTTAATCACTGAAAAACTATTAGGGTAATTTTCACTATTTTCCAGTTTTTTTCACTATTTGATAATTTTCAGTTTTCAAAATCAATTTTCTCCGACATATTTTACAACAACTGTCATAATGAATTGAAGATATCACAAGCAAACGTGTTGTACTGTCATGAAACATATTCCAGAGTTTGGAATGTGCAATAAATGCTTCCTCATTTTGAAGAATTGGGGGAATGCTCATGACAAAGTTTTTAGAACGAGAGGTTTTATGCTTCAGTAATTCTCTAATTTAGTTATGCCGATAGCTTTGAATTAGACTGAAATCCTATAGAAACAAACAAATTCGATCAATTCAAAATAGTTACCTTTTGATAAATCACTTTATTAAGATAATTTATACTAATCGGATATTGATTAGATATTGATAATTTTTTTAATCGGATATTGATTCAGCATTCAAATGCATTTTTTCGAAAAAAGATTAAATTTCTGAAGAGAAATTTTGTGGAATTCACGAAAGACAAAATTCTTGGGAACAATTGAAAAATCTGAAAAACAAAAAATGAAAGAAGTTCACTGGTACTTTATATTGATGGAGCTCAATAGCACAAAGTATTCAATGATGATTAAAGTATAAATTCACATTTATTTTTAAGCAAAAACTGCTTTTGTTAACGATGAAAAAATCGAAAGATTCATTTTGTCCAAATGAAGGTGTTAGCTAAAGCAAATCTTTTGCGTTTGTGTTTTTATCCGAGAGTTCTTAATTCAAGAAATATCTTTACTTTTTATCTAAAGAAGCAAACGGATGACTTAACATCACTGGGATTTGTTGTTTTCTGAATAATTCTGAATCATTACTTCTTTATTTTTACTTGAATTAATTGCAATCAAAAATGTCGACAAAACGGCAAACAACTGTTCCCAAAAGAAATGATAAAGGTTTATTAGCTGAAATTATTCGAATTCTTATTTATTGCATAGCCTAGGAAAATCTTTTGCGTCTCGTTTTTCTGCGAGAGAAGTTCTTAGTTTAAGAAATGATTCTGTTTTTTATCTAAAGAAGCAAATGGGTGACATATCATTTTTAAAATTTAAAAGTTTCCATGTAATTTTTTAACACTCATTTGTTAATTTTACTGAAATTAAATGAAATCTTGGCGATTTAAAAAGCCTCAGTCCAGTCTTTTTTTTTACCGATCTATTCCCATCGGTTTTTTCACCACCGATATGATATAAATCGTTGATTTCAATGAATTTCAATATTTTGTTCCGTCACTGAGGTATTATTTTAGTTACAGATTGCTTAAAACTCAAAGTGGAAATTGGAATTTAAAATTTAGACAATAAAAGAATGCAACATTCTGCAATATGTAAATAGAAGTGTGAAAAGTAGTTTTTTTTGCTATTTTCAGGCAAAAGAGTTGTTGAGTTGCATAGGTAACTGTAATTCTTTTTCAGGATGATGTGACTAAAAGAATCAACCAAATATTATAAACTAATCCATTGGTTGAAAAAGAAATTCAATGAAAACTGTAATGACATGTAAATCATTCAGCACCAATACGGGGTTAAAAAACAAAAGCAAAATTCTTCAACGATGTATGGATAGAAATTGTTCAGTGTTGGCTTTTAAACTCAATTATCTGTTATTTAATTGTAAGTTTTAAGCTAATTTTTGAAATCAAAATGCATTCATTAACTTTTGATTTACAGTTAAGAAAGTGTCAATGTAAGGGAAAAATGTGAAATGTATTCAGCGCGGATTAAAAACCGTTTGAACTTTTGATCGCATAATCCTAATCAATGTAAGACAAATAGTTATCAATAAAGCATTTCTGTCATTTTAAATATTTTGCTCACTTTTATGTCGAAAAACAAATAATTTTGTTCAAATTTCTACTTTGCATCATTTCGGCTTGGAATGAAACTTCTCCAATTGACCAACTGGACGATTTCTATCGATAATTTTAATATTCTCATGTATTGTTGATCCGGAATATGATGAAGATCTATAAAATGAAATCTCACCCGATCAATTAGGTTTCATTGATTTCACTCAATTATGTGAAATTGAGAATGCAAGCAATGAAGAATCGAAAAAAGAAACCAGTTTCATCATGATGAAAAATTCATTGTTATCTGTCTCGAAAGATCACTCCGTAGGAGGTAATAATTAAAATTGAACTTTTTACGTCTATCATGTGCCAGAAAAGAAAATAATTTCGAGCAATTTAAATAGAATATCTCATGAATAATTTTTTAAGTGTGATTTTAACATTGATTTGTTTCGAAACAATGCTAATTAATTATTAAATAGTGTCTTGGAACATTACTTATTTTAACATAAAATCATGTTAGATATTTTCAGACAAAGGCAATTACAAATGTCACATATTTGTAATGTGACCATGCATAATCATTGATGAACTTGGAAAACACTGTAATGCGCGTTACAAAAATGGTTCTTATCATTGCTGTGTGCTCGGATGTCAAAAAAAATATGCTTTATCAAAAAGTCTTTATTCACATAGCGTAAAATACAAACTGAAACTTGAGTATCGGAATAACTGAATACCGGAAAGTAGTTTTTTCTCGTAATGCTTATTAGTAACATTTTTGATTATTTACAAACGATTAGTAGTAACATTTTTGCATGTGTAAATCATTTCCTGTCATCTCTAATCTATGCCATGCTAACAAAGACATGTTAACAAAGAAATGCTAACAAAGAAATGCTAACAAAGATGCTAACATATGCCATAATCTATCAATATCTCCCTCTTCTACCATTTTTAGTTCATTCATATCAAACGACTGGTTTTGTTCTCCTTTATTATTCTCCCTGTTATTATTTTAATAATCTTTACTATTAAATTTACTTTATTCACGTGATATTTGTAATTGTTATGTTGAACATTCGCATTATCAAGTTTTCTTTACTAATGCATTATTTGTAATTATCATGTAAAATCTTGCATTATCCAATTTTTCTAATAAGAGATTTAATTGCTTGATGATCGCAAAGATCATGGTAAAAGCTAGCTAGCTTGACCTCTGTGATGACCATAGGAAGCTTACCAAAGCTCTATGTCTGATGCAAGATGTATAATAAGAACCATAAGGAGCTTAGCAAAGTTCCGTCTTTGATGCAGGATGTATAATAGGAAAAAAAAACCCTTACACAGACAGTTTTTTTCTTTTTATGATTGGAGGCATATTAGACGTAACTTCTACGCTTGTCGCTATGATAGCATTAAGCACAACATTATTCTTTACTTTCCTCTGCCACTCCTTTAACATTGCTACAATTAAGCGGCGTACTTTTCATTGCAAAACGTATCAACAAAACCACATTCAGTTACTATTGTCAAAGAAAGCGACAGAGAGATTTAATAGTTAAAATTGTACGAATTTTTTATGAAACTAATTTTTGTTACTATTTATAAACAAACTATCGTGTGTTTTATTATTTATTCTTACTGTTCTGAATAGCAATTCAATAACCTCATTTGTTTTTATCATCAACGTTTCCGCGTGCTCCTCCTCAAACCTGAATCTCAACTCGTCATTTTAGTACTTGCATGTTTCGCACGTCGTTCTATTATAATAGAAATAATATCAATTATTACAATAGAACGACGTGCGAAATAGCATAGTCATATTGGGAAGAATTCCTGGCGTAATTTTCAGAAAACAGAAGAAATCTTTGAAAAGCTTATAAGGCTTTCATGAATTGTGACAAGCAGTAAAGAAGATGCTTGCAAGTTTAAAAATCATTTCATAGATTCCAAGAGGAGCATTTTGACTGGAAAAATCGAAATAATTGTACTAGAAAAATTTTTGGCAAAGCTAGATTACTATGATTATTTATATGAGAGATGATTAATTGCAAAATAATCATTTCTTACTTTGCTTTCAAAATTTCAGGATGTTTACTATCCAATGTTGCCAATCATATGATTTCTGAAAAGTTGTCACAGTGACTTGTAACTGATCATTTTATTCTCGAAAGATCATATGTTTAAGTTCATTTTAGTAAACAGATATGACTAATGATACTATAATATATAAACATCGTCTTTTACCTATTCTGTATAAATAAGTCACCCCATTTGAAGCGTTTAAACTGTATTCAATTCATTGTTATTGTCAGTTTCGTTACAAACATTACCTCATACTACCAACACTATCCTTCGCCTTGATTCATCGTCCAATAACTTCATTTTTGTGTTCCTCCTCAGTCCTGAATTTTAACTCTTTACAGTAATACTTACATATTTCACACGTCATTCTATTATAATAGAAATAATATCAATTATTACAATAGCGAAATATAAAAAAAAAGCAATGTAATGCGATCATGCAAAGCGATGTTAAATATAAAAAACATTGTGAAGCGCGCAAGAAGAGACATTTTTATTATTGCTATCTGTTCGGATGCTAAAAAATGCCTCTAATAAATCAGCTTCTTAGCATCGCAATGAACATGAGCTTAAATTTAGTGTAAATATTGTTGAAAAATTTTTAGGACACAAAAATCTAAAACTTCACCAGAAAAATCACTACACAACTCTTCGTTAGTTTTGCATATTTATGTTCTTATGTTTTCATATATATTATGATTAATAATGAATATGTGTGATAGAATGTGAATTGCCAGATAAAAGTATTATAGATCAGTTTACACCAAAGATTTAAATGTGGAGTGTATTGAAAGTGTGCAGAATGCTACCATTTATCCTATACTATCAATTTTTTGTGTCAATAAAACGATATCTTGAAAATGTTCATTCTAGGCTCAATAAAGAATGACTCAGAAATCGGGCACATATCAAGAGTTTTTTATCAGGACAGCTTTTATCAGGTAAAATCATAGTGATAACAATGCCAATGATAATCAATGATAAAAACAAAATGTCCATAAGTTCGATGATAGTGATATCATGGAATGACAAACAATGGGGTAAAGGTGAAATAAGCAGTGTTCTGATCTAAAATGACTATTGCTTGAACATAGTAGATCCTTTTGAGCGGAAATTTGCTAATAGAATTTTAAATCATTTCACGAATTCATAGATTAAATTTTAACAGCCACATTCATAGACTAGCCTCATTTTATTTAATAGCAGTTATTTTAGTCTATCTAGCCCAGCAAATGGATTGATTGTTCACTAGTATTTTTCAATGTCATTATTATTTGCTATCAGAAAATAAATTGACAACATCTCACTAATTAAAATCATTTTATCGAGTAGCTGTTGAGAAATTGCCATATTATTTTGAAACTAGTATGGAAGATTGAAACGGAGATTTCCAATTTTATCAGAAATTTTACATGTATTTGGATAGGCAAGACTAATTATGGTTAATATTAATGGGATAAATATGTTGAAATTTTTGATGATATTAATGGAATAAAAAAAAATATGCTGAAAATGATTTAGCAAAAAAGTACTGGGAAAACTGTAGTAAATTGAAGGAAAAGGATACGATAGATGAAATTATAGCGAATTATGACAAATTATCGAAAGATTATAAGATTACGATAGAATTGCAAGCAAATCAGAATAACACATTAAGAATTGCAATTAATTATAAAATAAAAGATTCTGGATAGTTTATTTCATAAGTTTTGATTATTAATGTTACAAATCCATAATTCATAGCTTTTTTTATAAAACCCTGCAATAGTTTCGTATTTTACAAATAATGAATTCTTTTGCTTTTTTTTAATTTGTGAATGATGAAATTTAAAATCAGCCACTGTGAAAATATTAAAGCCAAGAAATGTCCGGAAAAGACGTGAAATTATCATTTCGATCGGTAAAGCATTAATTTTGCCTTATTCGTTGTACTGTTACTATTGTTGTTACTGTTATTATTGTTGTCATTTAATAAATGTTAACATTAATGAATAATTGCTCAAAAAAAAAGCATTCAATTTCCTTTGACAATAACAATTAATGCATCACGATATGCTCCTGAACATTCTGATTTAATCCAATCAATCAGTGGTTTTTTGAACATTCGTTCGAATTCCTCACGAATCAATGCCAAATCAATTTCGGATCGTGAAACAATTATCCGTATCAAATGATGATCAGCTGTACCAAGACCCTAAACCAATAATAATTGTTCAAATCCCTCTCAAAATTTATCACGATTGTTCAAAAATGACAACTTTTTTTTCTTTTTTTTTTCATTATTATTATTATAAATTACACTGATTGGTTTCAAATGCAAGTGACATTAGATTAAATGGTTTGATTACGACTGATTAAACTTCACTGAATCAAAGCTATATGATATGTTAATTATAATATATTTGTCGTAATTTTGCAGATAATTTTGTCTATAAAAATGAAAAAAAAAAACAATCACAAGAGTGATAAGTTTCTTCATGAAAAATTCCATATGTTTCTTCCATTCATTACTATCAACGAAAAAGGAAAAAAGTCCATCTAAATCAGTGACTTATATGGTTCGTGATAATTGATAAATATGTAATCATATATCATTTATTTTAGAAGTAAAATTTGTTAAAACAAATCTTTTGAAAATGCTTCCTTGGACAAATCTGTTAGTAATAATTTTATTGATAATGTTTTTTTTTTTTTTTTTAACTACTTCAGTTAATAAAACTTTTATGAGTGAATTTTATTAAAACAAAAAAAAAAAAAGGAAAACAAAGTTTTTTAAACTTTACATCTAAAAAGAAGAAACAATCTATGTGAAATATCAAGAAATAATTTTGATTTTTAATTATTTCAACAAGTTTTTCCTGTGTTTCACTCTCAAATTCTGAAATATTTCAGCAGTTGTAATTTTTGAGTGATTTCATTCATTCATAACTTTATCAATTTGTTGACATCATTACTAATGATATTAGTAAATACAAAATAAATTTATCCTGAGGAATGATCAAAATGACGAATGATAAAACTGAAATCTTTTTTTTTGCTATTAATTTTCTACTAAAATGATAAAATTTAAATCTTTTTTTTTGCTATTAATTTTCTACTAACCTTCATAGCATCATGTAATTGCTTAGCAAAGAAGCGTGGTTTATTCTGAATACTCTCAATTAGAGCCAAATAAGCAACTTTTGCGTCACCACTAAAGACTCTCTGCAAATATCATTATAATTATATCCTTAATAAGATCAAAATATTCCTATTGTATAATTAAACTATCTTAGGCACATTAATAAACAATAAGTTAGATAATCCCAAGCAATTAAAATGACTGCTATATTTTATTTCAAATAAACAGCAGAAACGTTGTAAATTCTATTCCTAAATTACATTATTTTATGAAATACTGCAAAATAAATTCTAAACAATTATTTACTACATGTCGAAATTAATTTATGTGTTTAATTTAAAGTAAAATGTTAAAAACTTTTTATTTTTCTGGTTAATTCATATATCAATTCGTTCAAAAGACTAAATGGGAGATTTGCAGCATGCAAGGAAGTGCTTAATTAGATGTGAATTAATGAAATCTCAATAAATAAAATGCATAGAGAACAGTTTTAGAACTAAGCTTAACTTCTTCTAGCTAAAATTTTAACATAATTTTTATCTTTATAGTTAGATCTTAAGCATTAATAGAACGAAAACTGGTAACATTTTCAATGAAAATTTCAAAATAAACCTCAACAGCAACTGTTAAAGATTCGCCGGTCATGCTCTGATATTCACTGAATAATTTTTGAATTTGTCGGAAATTATCCTGACTTAAAGCGATTTTAAAGGCTTCCTTGTCCGGTTTCTCTTTCTTTTCCTTATTGCCAAACATTCGTTTCGCTACCTTCAAACATGAAAAAATGGTAAAAAATGCTATTCAAAAAAAAAATGAAAAAATGTTCCTATTAATGCACAATTTTTTCTGCTTTTGCTCATATTTGTCAGCTTTACTTTCCGTCGAAAATCACCAACACTTTTTGTTTTCTTAATTTTAAAATAAAATAAACACCAAACATTTGCAAAAATTTGCGTGTTAATTTTCGATCTACTAGCATTTTGAAAATATTTAAAAATTATAATTTACAACGCTGACCAAACAAACAATGTACCGACTCAAATTAATCTATCATTTTTATTTCAAATTATAATATTACTCTCGTGATTTATGATCATTTACAATTCATTAAAGGTAATGCAAACTATATCTTTGTATATTAATTTATATATTGATTTTATACATAGTAGTTAATTGCATAATAATTAATATGTTGTATTAATGAATTGTAAAATATTATTTTAGGAAGAAAACAAAATGAGTAAAGAAATTAAAAAAAAAAAAAAAAAAAGGAATTGAAATTTAATGAATTAAAAGAAAAATGATAAATGTTAAATGAAACAAACAAACAAACAACCAACTTCTCTTGCTTTCAAATAATTAACATTGTATGATCGATCACGACGATTATTAAGCAATGCCAAAAGTAATTCTTTGAAATCACCACTTGTATCATCAATTATATCACTTTCTAATGTACGACCATACTCATCCTTGTATGCATTTTTAATTGCAGCTAGTTCCTCATCATTTCGCGAGCACAATATATCAATTAATGTTACTTCAGTTGTGCCAATACCCTACAAGAAACTTATTTCATCATTTAAAGTGATGAAAAACAAAAAAAATTAAATAAAAAGTATAACAATGATACAGGTATAACACCTGCAAGCATAGCAATGATTTTTTTCCCAATTTGAAAAATAAATATTCTCAAACTATCATTTCTATTTATTTTTTTTTTTTTCGTTTCATATACTCCATTTATTTTTTTTCTTTAAAAATTAAAAATGATGCAATGAAATAAAGAAAAAAAAATTTGCTGTAGGTTTAATTTTTTTCTGATGTTTATCAGTTTGTTTTTTCTAGTTATCTCAAAGTTTTTTCTGTTATCTGATATTTTTTCGATTTTTTTTGAAATATATTTTCTAAAAATTCTTTCCCAATTTTTTTATATTTTTCCAAAATTTTCCAATTTTAAACAATTTCAAAAATTTTTTTTCTAACTTATCAAAATTTTTCCTAATCCTTCCGAATTTCTTTTTTAGGTTATACTTTTTTTTCGAAATTTTTAAAAAACTTTCTAATTTTAAATAATTTCAAAATTTCTTTCTTTTGTTTGATATGATACTTTTTTCAATTTATATGATTTTTTAATGTTACAGAAAAAAAATCACTTTCTTCCTAACCTTTTCAAAATCCTTTTTTTTTAAAAAAAATTTGATGATTGAAAAAAAAATTACTAACTTTCATAGCTTTTTGTAATTGCATAGCATCATATTTTGTAGGCGTTTCCATTAGGCCAATAATAACATCTTCCAAATCACCTGACAATTCCTTCTTTAGCTCTTCAATTAAATCCTTCCCATATTTATTTCTGTATGGCGTACGAATCTGTAGGAATTTTTTTCTTTCAAATTAAATTTTATCAAAAAAATGAGAGAAAGGATAGGAAAATAAGACATAAAATTTTTTAAAAAAAGAAAATTAAAATTACAAAACTATAGCTATGTATTTGTTATCAGTTGCACAGTTTTTACTTATATGCAAAATAAGATGAAATGCATTTAATGATGCAAGAAATAAAGGCAATGAAGAGAAATAAATTCTAATAAAATAAATTTAATCGAATGTGAATGAATTGATTAAGTTTGATTAAAATTTAATTTAATAATAACAAAGTAATTACTAACATTTAATCTATGATCACTTGTAACAGTAACAGCAATTAGCGTAAATTAAAATTAGTTCTTTAAAGAAAAACTTCAATTTCTTCCGTCAATTTGAAATAAATTGAAAGAATAAAAAAATATTCAATTGAGAATTTGAATTGTTCAAAAACATATATGTATGAAAATATACGAAAATACCTACTAATAAGTAATACTGCCAACGTCTTTTTTTCTTTTATTTTTTAAAAATGTATCCATTCAGACAAATCCATTTAAAGAAGGTATCAATTTATCATGATAGTTTTAACAAATAATAGTAAGTAAACATCCATATAAAATTAATTATTGCAATTGATCAATTAATCATCTTTGTAAAATTAATCGCTGTAAATAATAAATTAAGTAAGTGAAATGAAACAAGTCGGTAAAAGAAGAGAAAATATGAATTAAAAATGAGTATTGAAAAAATGTTTCTTTTGTATCTTTTTAGATCAGCAAAATTTAAAAAATTTCGGATAAAAAAAAATACAAATACCATCTGTCGTTGCGCATTATTACAATGCGCAATAACCTGAATGACACGATACTTATCACATCCTGAACCTTTCATCGCATCATGCAACGTATCAGCTGCTACTTCAGCATTAAAATCCATTTTAGGTTTGATTGATCCATAAAATTCATATGACGACATGTCGCTGTGTTGCTTTTTTTTTATCGAAAATTTCAATCAATTTAACGAAAATTTCCGCAAATATCTGAAAGGAAGAATGAAATTATTCGTAGTGGAAAAGAAAAAAAAGCACGAAAGTTCTTCAATGTTGCAATCGATATTAGAAATGACAAAGTGAAGGAAAAAAAGAAAAAAAAACTTGCTACTGATTTAAATGCTAAACTCATATATATTGAATTTAATTAGATGGATTTAAATGCTAAACTGATTTGTCTAATTTCAAAACGTTAAATTACTAATTGAATCGATTTAGATTAAATATGTTAAATACTTCAAACGCCTTAATTTAAAGGTGACTTAGCAAATTTCAAAATTTACATCTACATATTATTCCTTGCTCTCTTACTTCCTTCTTATCTACCATCAAAATATTAGGTACTTAATTATTTGAATACTATAATAGTAAAGGAAGAGAATAGAGAGAATTAATCCAACTTGACACATTTGATAAGTAATAATGAAAAAAAGAAAGCACTAAAGTATTTAAATATGAATATAATCGATTTAATTCAATTCAACATTTTTATAATAAAAATTTCAAAAATATTCTTAATTCGTTTATATTTACACTTTAAGTGGCACTTCTCAATGAAAAAAAAAAGAACTTTCAAAAAAGCATTTAATTAAATGTTTCGCTCTAAAAATAATTAATGCTGTCACTAATTTAAGAACTTCAATTTACTTTTTTTTTGAAAGTTTTTGAGTTTTAAATTAAACAGTCATTTATTACTTGTTAAATGGAGTAAAATTAATTACTTTTAAAGACATAAAGCTTCTTTTAAAAAAAGAAGTAAAACTGAAACTTTTAAAAATTTATCACTTTTAAAGGTACAACAAGCTTTCTTTGGGAAAAATTACTTTTTAAGGAAAAGCATTTGAAATTAATTACTTTTAAAGATTTAAACTATCTGAAACAGTAACAAAATAAAAGAATGAATGAAAAGTGAAGCGACGTCAGTGCTAGTTTTAAAAAATAGAGCAGAATGTGACAATGCAGAACAAAATGGTGGAATTAAAAAAATAAATAAATAAAAGGAATTAGTTAATTTTCTCATGTTTTCTGCAAAACAAATATATTCCAAAAAATGAGGAAATAAATAAAATAGAATCACATACAGTATATATTTGCAATTAAGATCATAAAAAAAGCTTAAAGATCATAATTATTTTTAGAAAAACGAGAAAATTTTGCTTTTTTTGCTTAAATTTTTATTTTCGAAAAAATATTTTAAGAATGAAAGGGAAGAAAGAAAACGATAATGCATTTTATTTGTTCTGAAAGAAAGAAAAAAAAAGAACGATAGTGCATTTCATTTCATTTACTCTGAAAGAAAAAAAAAAAAGAGAAAAATCATTCATTTCATTTGCACTTAAAAGTAAGAATTTAAATTTTTAGAACAAAAATATAAAATTATAACAAATTGTTAAAAAATTTTGCAACTTTTTTTTTTTTTGAACATATAAATAAATAAGCAATAAAATTTTATTTTTCGATTTTCTTTAAAAAAAAAAAGAATAATCTTTTGGATTCATTTCAAATGAATTTATCATTTGAATTTATTATTTGAAATGAATTTATTGAATTCATTTTTTTTTTTTGGATTTTTTTAAAATGCAATTTGATGAAAATCATTTTTCATTTCGTGTGCAATGAATTATTTTTTTTTCTTCGAATTAAAATTTCTGTTCAATAATAATCAGACTAAAGGATTTGAAAATGAAATGGAAAAGAGAAAGAGAAAGAAAAGTGAAAAAAAAAAACAGAACGAGCTGTCGTCCATAATTTTATTTGAAAATTTTGCACTTAACACTCCTCAACAAAGCCTTACTTCAATCAGCTTACATTGACAAATTTTTAACTAAAAGGCATGTCTCTTAAGATCTTTCGATTTGTCCGTTCCAAGCCAATATATTAAAAAAAATATCTATTCTAAAAATAATATTGCAAGCCTTTCTCTGATGAAGCAATGAAGAGAAGAAAAAAAAAAAAAACAATGCTACTAATATTTTAGTGTCCTTTTCCAGGTTTACACTTAAAAAAAAGCCTCAATAAATAGAGTATACCTGCAATCAACACATTATGACAGAGATGATGTAAAAAAAGCTCTAAGCTATGATAGAGCTAAAAAAGAAAACATTCGTGACATAAAAATGTCTTGATTTACTACACGTAGCGGAAGGTATAGAGTAGGCTAGGCTGTTAAAAAAAGCCTGAAAAGTATCAATCGTAAAAGCTCTTTTTTCAAGCAATATATTTCTATCATTCAAATATTATAATTGCAAAAGCTTTTTTTTTAAATGTTCAAAGTTTTAATGTAAAAATGTTTTTTCAATTTTTCGGATATATAAACAATAAAGAGATAGGCCTAAAAAAGGGCTATGATTTCAAAAGGATTTGAAAGGCCTAACAGAAAATACAATTTATAGACATGGAAAGTGAAATGGAGGAGAAAAGGAAATGAAACGAATAATATAATAAATACTAAGAACAGCGCAATGGAAATTCGTCGACTGCCACACCACAATGACTATTGATGATACATCCTTTAATTGTGCTGCTATATATATATCGGATGTCAAATGAATCATTCAGTTCTATTTTGTTTTTTTTTTCTTCCAACACCGTAAAAAACATAGGAAGGCATAGGCCTAAAATAATGTATGTACTTATGTAAAAAAAAAAATCAATCAAACTTCATTGATTTTCCTTCTCAAAGCATTCTTTTTAATGTCTTTTTTTTTGTTCTTTTATTGTGTTTAAATAGACGTACACACAAATGTAAAAAAAAATACATTAAGTATTTTACATAAAGTTTCACGTAAATCACGTAAATTACATTTCATTTAAAATAACACATCTTAAGTAGCAAATATTTTACTATATTAACTATATGTTAATTGGTATACATTAAATACTACTATATACTATAAAATGTTTATAATAATATTAAATACTATATGCTATAAAATGTTGATAGTATAGTGTTAGGTAATATGTTAATTAGTATACAATAAATACTATATGCTGTAAAATGTTAATAATACACGTTAGGTACCAAGTGTTTATAAAATATTAATTAGTATAATATTGAATTTTTAATGTTAATGTATACAAATTATTTGTATAACTCAAATAGAAATAACAACATGTACACGCAAAAAACATTCTAGATAAATTGGTAAAGCGTAGATTAAAATCCTAAACGTGAATAATTTATTGTTTTAATATTAACAGAATAGAAAAAGATTAGCAAAAATAAGAGGGATTGTAATGAGTCTAATAAATTAAATGATTTATGATTATTGCTCATTTATCATCATAAAACAATATGTATTATATAAATTTAATGTTATAACATGTACGTTTGCCAGATTACCAATTAAATATTTATGTTCAATTTAAATTTAATTCATTAATTGCAATTTCAATTAAAAATAATTGTAGGTAGATAAAATGAAAGGGATGAAATGGAAAAATTTTAAGACAAAACAGATTTTACAAACATTAATTTGCTTATTTCAACTAAAACTAAAACAACAATATGGGAAATTTCAACGGATGGTTAGAATGTGTTTCCAATTAAAATAAACAAAATAAGTAAAAATTATTTGGATTATAAATGTGATAAATATGTAGTATATAAATTTATCTGATAAGTTAATTTGTAATAAATACCAATATAATATAATTATGAAATGATTAAAGTTTATTTTTGAAAAAACTACGATTGCATTAAGTAAGAATAACAATAGCAACAAACGATAACAACAAACAGCAACAACAACAACAACGACAGCAATAAACAAAAAAAAACAATAACAATCGTAGTAATGTTAATAAGAACAACAGTAGCAACAACAATAATAAGAAGAAAAAGTATCAGTGTAATGTAAAATTATTAAAAAGAAAAATTATTTTATTGCAAATTAAACTAGAGATCTAAAGTTTAAAGAAGACATTTGCTGGTAAAATAAAATAGAAACGATAAAATAAGCATGTAGAGAATTGAAAGCAATAATAAAATATATACTGCATGACGCCGTAAAGTGATAACAATGTTGAATGACAGGAACAATAAAGTGATAACAGCGTTGAATGACAGGAACAGTGAAGTGATTACAANCTGGTAAAATAAAATAGAAACGATAAAATAAGCATGTAGAGAATTGAAAGCAATAATAAAATATATACTGCATGACGCCGTAAAGTGATAACAATGTTGAATGATAGGAACAATAAAGTGATAACAGCGTTGAATGACAGGAACAGTGAAGTGATTACAATGTTGAATGATAGGAACAATAAAGTGATAACAGCGTTGAATGACAGGAACAGTGAAGTGATAATAGCGTTGAATGACAGGAACAGTAAACTGATAACAATGTTGAATGACGGGAACAGTAAAGTAATAATAGCGTTGAATGACAGGAACAGTAAAGTGATAATAGTTTTGAATGACGGAAACGGTAAATTGGCATTAAATGATAGCATTAAATGACAGCTTTAAATGATACATTTAAATGAACAGCTTTAAATGATGCAAAAATTTAGCGTTTGATCTGTAAAGAAATAGAAATAAAATGGAAAAGAAAGAGTTGAAAAATGAATTGAATTTGCGGAAAATATTAATTGATGAACTGTGAAGAATGTATATCATCATTATTCAACATCGCAAGTATGTATCATCGAATCATCATCGTTGATGTAAGTTGTGCTTCGATAGATACGATACATCCATTTACACATACATATACACTTCATGATATCAGCATAAAATTTTTCAAAAAATATTTGCAATAAAATGAAACGAAAAAAAAATGATAAACTGAAAAATTTAGCTTTTTTTTCTTTTTTTGTATTATTGCAACATCTACAGACAATGATAAATGATGATAATGATAAGCAGAGTAATAACAATCCTTTAGTACCAGTGATAAGAGTAATAATGGTAACGGTGATAGTGATATAGATGATAATTAACAAATTCTTGATGATAATGGTATAGATAATGATTGAAATTAAATTGAGATTGTTCCATTGAAAAAAAATGAAATATAAATTTTTAAATAATATATTTATCGATTGAATTTACCCTTTGTTGTTTTTTAATTGAATTTTCATTAAAATTGATTACGTGAAAAAATTCAATTTTTTCGGGATAATATGGAAAAAAAGAAATAGGATCTTTTCACGAAAATAATAAAAAAAATTGTTATAAACAATAAATTCTACTGATAAAAAATGCGCAATGTTTGTTTTGTTTACATTTACGATGTAAATTGTTTCATTACTGGTCAGTTATGGTCAGTCGTATGATCGATATGTTTACATTTACAATAATTGTTTCATCGTTTGTCAGTTATGCGTCATAGGATCAATAACTGACAAATGACCACTGTCAACTGGTATTTGCTAACAATGACAACGACATTGATGATAATGATAATGATGATGATGGATGATGATGATGATGATGATGATAATGATGATAATGATGATAATGATGATGTTGATGATAATGATGATAATGATGATAATGATGATGGATGATGATGATGATAATGATGATAATGATGATAATGATGATGGATGATGATGATGATGATGATAAGACAATGAAAGATATTAGTGATAGACTAATAGCATTGTTGGATGATGACGTTAAGCGATGCTATTGTTAAAATAATGCATTGATATTGATAATTTAAAATAATTGACCAGTGGATAGGAAATGCATATTGAATCAATATTTATTTTTCAATTATGCAATATAATTGCTTGATGTTTACTTGTTATTTACTGTTTGTTATTACACTTACATATGCGCATAAATCATCAACAACCTACCATAATAAAATAAAAAAAGTTAACTATTTAAAATGTAAAAAAAAAACATATCACTTAAATTTTAATTTTTAAATTAATCTCATCAAAATTTTAAACTTTTTTATGCAAGAAAAGGAAAAAAGAAATGAATCAATCAATGATGACATATTTACAAAGTTGATGAAGTTGGTTTTTTTTTTCTACAGTAAGATAACTCATTTATCTTTCATTTCTGTTTCTTTTTTTTTTGCTTCCAATGCTTAATGATTGTGAAAAAATTCAATTAATCAACTGGCCTCAAAGATTACTAAAAATAAAATTGAATATTTTTTTGAAATTATATAAATTCCTCTTTTGCAACATGCAATATTTTCGGAAAAAAAAGAAAAAAAACGAGAATGATTAGATTTTAAATTGAAAAAATGCAATAATCCTTTTTCCATTAACTCGTTAAAATTGTTGTTCAACGAGTGAAGCATTTGAAAACATACAATGAAAAAAAGGAAATGAAATAGGGAAAAAAGAAATAATTTCTTTGACATAATTGAAATAGTTTTTCCATTCAGTGCAGAGTGATGATGATATAGGTAAATAAATGTATGAATGTTTGTATTGTTTGTGATGCAGGTAAATAAATGAATGGATGTTTGCATTGTTTGTTAATTTACAGGTAACAACATGTTTGTTTGTTAATTTATAAATATTAATACAAAATTAAGAAATGCAATTTTTCACTCCATTCATATGTATATGCTAGCAATTTGAAAAATGATTGTGTATTTTAAAATTGGCAAAATAAATATGTAATTACAGATTAGTTTAGTAATCAGAAAAAAGTGATTGAAAAAAGAATACATGCATACATTTATTTACTTGCATCACCATCACTCTCTATTGAAAAAAAAGAAAAAAAAAGAATAGATTAGTTAATTTTTTTTCCTTTTTTTGTTTTGCAAAAGATTACAGAGTGCAATTTTATTTAGCTAATTAAATTTTCATGAAGAAAAAAAAGAATACATTTTGGCAGTAAAATCAATAATTAGTTATTATGTTTTTTGTATTGCAGCATTTTTTTCTGAGGTATTCTCGGAAAAAGAATGGAGCGGAGAGATGGCAAGGAAGAGAGGAAGAAAAGTGAGAAATGGAATAGTTGTTTATCGACTTTTCTTTTTTTTGAATGACAATTTTCCAAACAAATTCACATCTGAATAAATTCGCCAATTAACTCAAATTTCCCTTTTCCGCTTTTTTTTCTTTCTTTTTTCTTTCAAGAAATGAATAATCATTGTGGCTATTTGCTGGAGGATAACGTTTAAGAATTAGATTTTCCATACTTTTACATTGATAGTCAAACAATATCGGAAATGAATTTGAAAATTGGAATATTTGAAATCATGAATGAAAGTGAACCATTCCACACATCACTTTCCATTTCACTTTTTTTTAAAATGATCCACTGATGATGATGATAATAGTAATATTGCTAATAACGATATATAGTGATAATAAATGTCAAATTGCTATAGCAATTCGTGGTATGAATCATGAAATCGAGTTTAATTAAAATTAATCTTTTCAAAAAAATTTAAATTTAAAATGTTTATGTACTTCTGCATCAAAAAAACTTAAATATTATTTATTTCATGTTAGCTACATAACTCGTCGGATAATAATAATACGAACACAGTACAGGTTTTTATAAACTTTCCGACCTTCTTTCATTTTTAATGAAAAAATCAAACTTTTTTTCAGAAAACTTCAAATGAACAATGAATAAATTAAAAACAAAATTATTCCATTACATACGACTACGATCTATTCATTCACTCATTTATAATAAAACTGAATTTAATTTCAAACGCTAAATAAACGCATTATGAATTTCGAATGAAATAAAAATTCAAGCAATTAAAATTATTCAATATCTTGTACTTTACTGTGATAATAAAACCAATATATAAGTATGCAAGAGTTTACTATAAGAAAAGATCACTAAGCAATGCAGTAAGCTAATTCAGTAAACAGTGACTGCTTCAAATTCATCAAGCTAAAAATAGCAGTAATTGCTATAGCATAAAACAAATTCACATAAAAAATAAAAAAAAACTGTTAACAAAGGAAAAAATAAAATTTCGGAAAGTGCAAACCGATAAAATCAAATTACTAATTGAAGTGTTATTGAGGTAAATGGAAAAAGTGAGAAAAATTTTTTTTCAAAGCAGAGTTTTAAAATTACAAAAGTAATTTGACTAGTTAAGAAAAAAAAATATTTTTTCCAAAATTTTCAAACAAATTTTTCTTTTTAATTTCATAAAAACTGGAAATTTTAGGAAAAAAATTTTTTTCTTCACGAGTAAAAATTGAATTATTACTTTTTTTTTTTGCCTATATTCAATATAATTTTCCCTTATTTATTCAATTTCAATTTTAATTTGTCATTTGGATCGGTGAGCAATACAAACAGACAGATGACAGGAAATACAGAAATTAATATCATTCCAATATAAACTGGAAATGAAAAAAAAAGGAACTTGGGCTTTGAACACGGTAATTTCCATGAAAAAAAAAACAATTCAAACAAATGACTATATGAAAATAATCTTACAAATAATACTGTAAGACATATTATCATTACAATAACACTATAAGACACATTATCATTGGGAAATATTAATTAGATTATTTTCCGGTTTTTTTTCTGCTTTACAACTTATTTTCAGTCAATGGAAGAGTATAATTCACTTCATTGCACTATTGTTTTCTTTTTTTCAATTTTCTTTTTTTTTGAAATTAATCATCTATTTTTTATGGAACCGAAGAATAATTTAATTTTTCCGAAAGAATAATTCAACAAATTCGATAATAGGAAAAAGCTGGAAATATGACAAACAGCAAAATATACAACTACAGAACAATTGGTATCTGCTGATCATTAGTGGTGATCGTTGATTGATTCACAGTTGAATTACCTGTTGAAGAATTACCAACACCTAATGCCATTTGAACTGCTTGAGCTGGAATATTGCCATATCGAGCTGGTTGAGCATTATTCTGAAATTTAATTAAAAATATTAGAAAAAAATGAAAAAAAATCTGCAGAAATGTAAGTGAATTTGTTACGCATATAAAATTAGAAATAAAAGCTCTTTTTTTCGGTTTTCTCTTTCGTTTTTTTTTTTTAAGAATAACACAAAAAGCCTTCTTTCATCTTCATTTCTTAATTTTATCTTTATTTAATTTCTTTTTTTTTTTTGTGAAAGAGTATCAATTTATTTCTTTCCGAATTGTCTAATTTTAAAAGATAGTCCTAGACAATATAATATAGGCAAACAGGCCTAGACAATGTGATATGGGCGAAAAGGGAAAAAAAAATTTGTTTCTGCTTAATTGTAAAATTGTAACCTGACAAATTGTTGGCAATGGTATCATATCCAGCTTTCCATTCCTATAATTTGCAACAAATTCGGCAACAATTTCACCGCTTACATCCGGTTTTTCACAAACACACATTCGACTAACTGTTGCATCCAAAATAACAATAAGCGGTAATTCCGCACTACCAAGACCTAATCCTTCCAGGATGAAATCACATAACGGATCCTCACCCGTATAAAACATTTGCAATGGATCGATCCATGGTGGCGCTGATAAATCGGATGAAATTGAGCTAAATTATATTTAAATTTAAACATTAAAAAAGTCTCAAAATTTCAATTTTCGATACTATTATTATCATTATTAGCAAAAATGTAGGAATCGAACTAACTGAATCAAACCCTGAAATCTTGTAAAATCAAGAATTTTTATTAATTAAAATTACCAGTAAGATAAAAAGTCAAGGCAAACTTAATTGAAGCATTTACATTCTTGAAAAACTTGAAATTTGCGTTTTTTAGATTTTCTAATTATTATTATTACTAATACTACTAGCAGCACTAGTAGTAGCATTGGTAAGATGAAGATAAAATTTGTATGGTACTAATTAGCTGAAGAATATAATTTGAGTAATCTGAAATAAAAATATAAATTGATACCTATTTACTGAATTAGTAGAATGTGCTAAATTATTCAAATCACTATTTCCATTGGCCGTGCTATCAGTGCTTTCAATTTCCTTCGATGATGAACGTCGTTTAGTTGATTGTTGTCGTTCATGAAAAAGTGTTTCAGCTGTTGCTCGCAATACTTCCATCGAGAAGACAACATCATCTGGTGAACCTTCTGGAAAACTTTTTTTTGCAATTTTATAAAATAAACAATTAATTCATGAATTAGTAGGAAGAGAAAGAAGAAAGAAAGGATTAACAAGTATTAATTTCAAAAAAAAGAAATAATTAAACTATTACCTGTAAATAATACTAATGATGGTTCATCTCTTAGACGACATAATGTATTTTCATTTAATTCATATAACGATAATGGTTTCCACGGGAATAAGCTACCGGATGGATCACTAAGTAAAACATTACGGCCATGCTTTGTTATTAGACGATTATCTTCGTTCAATAATAAAAATGCTGGAATGCCTAAAAAAATGTTTTATTGTAATAAAATGAAATTGAAATTTAAATAATACTAAAATCGATTTTTGAATTTTCTTCATCTACTTATAAAAAATTGAATAAAATTTCATTAAAAAAACTGATATTCAGAAAGAAAAATTTTGAACTATTTTTAAATTACTTGAAATGATTAATTTCATTATGTTTACATATAAAAGTTTTATTTTTTTATTTAAAAAAAAAGATATTATCAATATTCACATGCATATAGATCTAGTAAAATACATAAAATCTACGTCATTTCTACTCCTGATCAACGTGGAAATTTATGTCTGTTTTGTTTACGCATAAATAGAATGGATACCATGTTTGAAATGAAAAATAAATTTTACCGTTTACACTATATAAGCGAGTTAGCTGAGTTGTTTTTTGTGGATCATACGGAAATGCCAACCATGGCATTGTGGAAAAATGTTGCTCAAATGATTCTTGTGATCTGAAATTATCGATTAAACAAAAACTAAATTACCAAATTAATTAAATACTTAATTTTTTTTGTTAATTTTTATTTGTTTGGTTAAAATTCAAAATTACTACACGCTGCATCATGAATATTTGTTCGCCTAGCTGATGTTTCTAAACGTGCCAATAATTTGCCTAGCTGCCCTTAATTGGACCAATAATTTGAACGTATAATATTGGAAATTAATAAATAGCGCAACTAAAGTATTTAAACACTCATTATATTATGCATTTAAATTATTGGCACGATAAAAAAAAATTAAGTACCAAGTATTTAATCTATAAATGAATTATAAATTAATTTATAATTTATTATTTAAATAAGTATACATAATCCAGAATTCATCATTTATATCCATATTATGTATTCGAATTATATTTCAATTTCGTACGTAATCATATAGCTAATTTATACTTCTCGTTATTCACACAAACATATGCTTAAACCATACAATGTTATTTATATCATTACATCAATTAATTTATATTTCATTATTAACATAATCAATTAATTAATTCATACTTAAATTACTTTAAAAAAAAGACCAATAAACTGCAATTCTTCGTTTTCTGATTGGAAAAAAAATATCACAAATTCACTCAATAATTTAATTATCTGAATTATTTTAAAAAAAAGAGAAATTTCTTTTTAAAAGAAAAGATTACACACCGGTCTGATGAGCAAAAAAATATCTCGAATGGAATACCGGCATTTTTGAGTGATTCATAACAAGTGATTAATTGCTGAGAAAATGATCGACACGGTGGACACTGAAACAAATTTTTCACAGCAAAACCTTTTTTCAATTACTTTACATCAATAATAAACCAATTAAGTGTTAAGCATGATAAGAAAAAAGAAGAATTAAAATATTAAAGAAACAGAAAAACGAAATAATTACCCAATTAGCACCAAAATATAATCCTTTAACGGTTGATTTTAAATTTTGAAAATTTTCAATTACAATTTTTTTATTCCCATCAGCATCTTTACAATTCCTTAGAACATCACCTTGAAAAAGCTCTTCAGCTGTTGCATTATACCTGTAACGAAAAAAAATTGCTTATCAAATGTCTCATCTTTCCTTTCTTGTATGATATCACTGATCTCTGATAACAGTTAATGATAAGTAATGATATCACTGAATCCATAGTAAAATAACAACTAATGATAAATAATGATATCATTGGATCTCTGATATGATAACAATTAATGATAAGTAGTGATACCACTGGATCTCTGATAAAATAACGATTAATGATAAGTAATGATACCACTGGATCTCTCATAAGATAACAATTAATGAAAAGTAAGAGTTCTCTAAGATTTTTTTTTTTTGCACAATAAGATATCTACATAAATGTTAATGTTTCTTTTTTTTCATTTTTAAATAATTTAGAAGGTCTAAATTAACTGTAAATGATAAATCCTGATAAATATGATTCATAATTTCTAATGAAATATAACTAATGACTAGTAATATTATTAATTCAAGTTAATTGTACTGTAAAATAATAATAACTTTGATTAATTTGTAATTTATAAATTATTTTGTAAATTGATTTTTCTTTTTTTAACATATAAAATTTTATGGTGCAATTAATTCGAATTGCGCGGGAATTTAATTCACCTAGTTGTACTGCTTTAAATTTTTTACAATCTAATTTTAGCTATCAGTCAATAAAAAAAAATTAATAAAATTCATCTTTTTTTTTTCATTACCAAGGAAAATTTAAACCATTCGGATCATCTTGCAACAAACGTCGACCATCATCACTGATAATTTGCCTACTTGCTGCATCCACTACAACTAATGATGGTGTTGAGCAATAATGTAAAGCTCGTAATAAACGGCTCTGCAATTAATGAAATAATGGAAATAAAAAAAAATTATATTTACAAAAAAAAGAATTTCTTATATCACAATTCTTTCAATAATCATTTAAAAAAGAAATTTTATTTTTGAACAAATTTTAAAAAATTAAAAAAAATTTTTTTCACGAAATTTCAATTCAAAAATAATTTTATTGGTAAATTTTTTTTTCTACGTTTATTCATGATTCTTGATTTCGAATGATTACAAAAATTTTTTTAATGACTTCGAAAAAAGGTTTCATTGCTAACTTTAGCCATAATAGTGATTGGTGCGATAATATACCATCCTGTTTCACTGATAGCAGCATGTGGTCGTTGTCCACCACCATTGCCACAATCATCATCATGAATATCCAAATCAAAGATGACAACATTGACATCATCTACTTCAACTAATCGTTTTTTCTTACTCTTTTTACCTGTACCAAAAAACCGACGCAATCGAGCTGAACCGCTAAAAAAAGCAAAAATAACAGTTTAGTGAATTACAAGAATACCTATTATTAACTAAATTAACTATAAATAAGCCATTGATTCATATAGAAAATACTATAAATTAATTGATCGAATTTTTAAATGCAAATAAAAGAAAAAATTTCCCTTAAAATTTCACATGAAAATTATTTTAAGAAAATTTTCAAACAATTTTTTTTTTTTAAATATCATTTGATAACTAATTTTTTTCGATACGTAAAAGGCGCCAAATAATTTTAATAATATTTAAAAGAATATTTACAGAAAAAAAATTGCGAATTAAATATTACTTAAATTTAAAATGATTTTACACAATTTCGATTTTCAAAGAATTATTCAAATTCAATCTGTAACGATTCTCATGCATGATGCTACAAATTAAAAAGAAATAAATCGTAAAAAAAACTAAATGTGATAGAAAATGTATAAATGAAATATAACAGAGAGGGAGAGAGAAAAATAAAGATGATCGAAGAGGAAAAAAATCAAAAAGAAACCGATATCTATAATCATCAAGTTTTTATGGAACGGTCAATCGAATGAAAGGCCATTTTATGGCATCGTCAACCGAATGAATGACCATTAAGAAAGAAAAAAGAAAAAAAACCGCCCAAAAGAGGAATATCGTATGCGGCATGTATTACATTCAATTTAAAATTAAGTCATACAAATGGACAATAAGTTGAGTAAAAATTAAAAATTGGTTAATTTAAAATGAAACAGTAGGAAACTTAAAATGATTACGATCATTATACTGTTGATAAAGTAAATTGAAGGTTTTATTATTAATTTAAAATTAATATATATGATATTAATTTAATATTAATATCATTATTTTAATGACCATAAAACAATTTGGTGCATATATCTTATACTATGATCCAAATTATATTATTTATTAATACAGGAAAATATAAATAATCATATATCTAACATTTGGCTTTCTTTGTGATTATGCGATTAAAAGAGGTCAACGTATTGAAAACTTATGCATATCCAAAGCTAACTAATTATGCAGCCATTCTTGGTGTGTTCCATTTTTCATAAGTCATTTCTCAATCTTATATGGATAGATTGTAATTCAAATTAGAATCTGAATAAGTCGTGTAAAGTTTTTAGTATTTGAATATTGTTTGAGTAAAATATATGTTAATGATGTTTAAAGAAATTAGCAAATAAATCAGTAAAAAATTTAGAGAAAAAAATAAAAACAAAAAAAAAAAATATTTTAATTGAATTTAATTCTTTTCTCTCATCATTTGATCATTTTATTCTATTATGGAAAACAAAAAAAATATTTGCATAGAATTAAATTATTAATTAAGGATAAATTTAAAATTGATTTCCTTTTTTTCGAAATTTGATGAATTTATATGCGTCATCAAAATACAATTAAGAAAAAAATGTCACATGAATTTGTTTGCATGAAAAAAAATATCAATTATTTTACAAACGCTTTTAATTTCGAGGAGCAAGTTTTGAAAATTTAATTTATTTGAAAAAATTTAATTTTTTTAAAAAAAAAAACAAAGCTAAACACTTGCAAATGTTAAAAATATACAAAAATATAAAACAAATGCAAATTCAAAAGAAATTCTGAATATTAGATTGATTGGTAAAAATCAATCAATGATCTTAGTTAATCTATTATTTGATCTGATTTTTCTCGAAGCGTGAAAATCAGGAAAGAAAGACGACTGCAATATTTTTTAAAATGCGCTTTGAAGATCCATTAATCAATCAATAATCGACCAATAAACAGTTTATTAATTAATTCATTATGCACAATGATAATTGAAAGCAATGGAAGAAGAATGGTCGAATGTATATAGATGGATCATCGAGATCGATATAGGGTGGAATAATCGAGAGTAATAAATGAAAACAGCAAAATTAGCAAAGAGCGAAAAAAAAACACGAGGAATAATGAAAATTATTATATAACATATTCCGGATTCCGGAAATAAATGATGGAGAATTTTACGGTTATTTATGGAAAATCAAATTTTCGCATGGAAATAAAAATTATTTAACTATGAGAAATTTGAAAAAATTGCTTCACCGCCCCAATAAATTTTTGTAAAACGACCATGAAGTATTTGAAACGTGAAAAAAAAAAGCAAAATAATGAAAAAAATAATTTGGAAAAAATATATGTTGACCGTGTAAATTTTAATTTTCACATTTGAGTAATTTAATTTCGATTTCAGTTTTTCACCTCAAATTACATCATTCACTTTGCTTTTTTTGTGAAGTATTAAATTATTTCATTAAAAAAAATCATCCATTGATTTTTCACTGATTTCCAGCAATGATAGAATTTCAATTAATAAAATGCATATAACGAGAAAAATAAACATTATTAGAAAGCATGCTTTCAGAATATGCAACTTTATGATTTTTAAAATGCTGAAAATTCTTTTTCAAGCATTTAATCTTTTAATTAATTTTTATGCAAGCAAAGAATAAGCATACGAAGTGAAAATTAATTAAAATTGATCGAAACAAAAAATTAATTAGAAATTAAATTACAACTAACCAAAAAAGAAAATTAAAAATTAAATTAAAATTAACCAAAAAAAAATTAATTGAAAATTAATGAAAACCAAAATGAAAGTTAATCGAAAAATTGCTTAGATAAATATATGAAATGGAAAATAACTAAAATTGATCAAAAAAAAAAAAAAAACTAATTAAAAGTTTAAATTAGAATTAACAAAAAACCAAATGAAAGTTAATCAAAAAACTGCTTAAAATAAAAAAATATGCTAAATTTAAATGGAATTAAAAATAATGTAGTGGAATAAATAAAAAATAAAAGTTAACATTTTTGTTCAATACAAAAGTTTTATTCGCCAGTTTTTTGTTTTTTCAAAGAAATTCAAATTTTGAAAAAAAAAAAAAACTAAAAACTTACTCTTTTGAACAATTATTGAGAAGATCATTTCGTTGTTGAACAAGTTTTTTTAACAATGAAACAAGTTCCAATGTACGTGTACTGCTAGAATTGATCAGGTAAAAGATGACATATCGTGAGCTAGCGAATACAGTATCCAATGTTATCAGTTCGTTCTGATCATCTTTATTACCTGAGAAAACATAAGAAAAAAAAATAGAAAAACCATTAATTGAAAAATTTTTAACAAACGTTTAAAAAATTTTAAAATAAATAAGAAAATTGTTAATGAAATAAAAATAATTTATGGAAATAACTTGTATGAAATTTATTTTAAAATCGTTTTTTTTTTTTTTTTTTTGTTATAAGTATTTTAAATGATAGAATAATTTTCCAGACAAACAAGCTGTACAAATTAATTCTGCAGTCAAATAAGCTGTAATAATTAATTTTCCAGTCAAATGAGCTACACTGATTAATTCATTCCTAAAAATCAATCACTTTCTGAATTCATTTTAATTTATTCCTCTTCAACTCATTTTCTCGGATTTGTTTATTTTTATTTTTTTTCTCTAATCATTCTTTCTACTATTCTGTCATTTTTTCAATCATTGCTACTGCAAGTTAATTCTGTAAATTCAAATTATCTCTGCTAAATTTAGTACAATAATTTTAATCAGTAACGGAAATTAAATTTGATCGCTTGTAACTAAATTCATTTACTAAAATAATGCAATAGCCCAGCCGGACATTCCAGGTATGTTGGATTTGTTAAAGAAACAGGACAGTACTGATATTATTTTTGTCTTGGTATTTTGGATCTGGATGAAAATAAAAAGCATGAGTGGAGAGAAAAGATTAAAGGTGGAATGAATAATTTTATCAGTAAAAATTTTTAATCAATTACTAATTCCCTTATAGGAAGAGGAGATTTTACTTGTGATTTTTGATAAGTTTTAAAAAAATTTAATTTTTTTTCACTTATTTCATTTCTAGTAATTTTAACTGCTTTTTTTTTGTAATAAAAATTTTATTAAATAGGCAAAAAAAAAAAGAAAACCTTTAGTAGAAGAGGATTGAATTAAATGTATAACACCAATATTTCGAAAGCAATAATCGTAGAGATCTTCGAATGACATGAACAACGAAGAATTTTAGTAAATACACTAAAATAAAATGAAATGAAATTAGCCGTTGAAATCTGTCAGCTTTTTAGTAATTTAACAAGAATGATGATCCTTGAAAATTTCGCTTGTTGTTGTTTGTATATTTGAGTGTAATTTGCCCTCTCTCTTTCTTTCGCCGTTTATATTTATCTATCTGTCAATAAATCAAATCCAAAAAAAAAAAACAATTAATTAATTTTGAGGTAAAAAGTAAAAATTCAGCAGCAAAAAATTTTTATTACATTGTAAACAATCAATCAATTTTATGCTAAATTTATTGCAACAAATGATTAACTAATGATATAATCAATTAACAATAAAATTTCTCTAAGCAATAAATTTCACGCAAACTATACATATGTATATGCAGAGATAAATAAAACAATTTTATTTAGTAAAAATAAATAATAAATAAAAGAAGCAAAGAATACAAAGTTTATCGTTCTAATTTAATTAAAATCCTATTTAATTAATCTTATTTAATTAATTCAGTCATTTCACATTTGCTTCATGCATATTTGTTCAAGATATAATAAGAACATTCTTTTTTTTCCTTTTTTGCTATAATACATTAAATTTCATTTTTTATTACTTCCAAATTTATTGAGTTCACAATTATATATTTATATATATATATAATAAAATAAAATCCGTACTTAAGTGAAATGAAATAATTGTACATATATATATGGAATATTAAAATGGAATGTTATATGCCATACTAAAATAAAATCTGTAATTAAATGAAATGATATATGTATAATTATATACATATACGAAATATATATATATGCCAAATACCATACAATGGACTAAATTTCAGAAAAAAAACAAGGCACATTTCAATTACGATTTAACTATCGCGCGTATATATGAATGATAATTAATAAAGCAATATAATAATGAATCATCAAAAGAAGTACTTCATTTTTCCACTTCGAATTTTCTATTCATTTTAATTTCGTCCATAAATTTCATAAAATAACACAGAATTACAAAAAAAAAATTCTGCAAAGTTAAAAGCTTAAAAAATTATTTCTTTTTAATTTTCTTTTTGTTTACATTTTTTTATTCATTTAAAATTAAGAAAATTAGCAAATATTTTTAAAAAGGATTGGAAATGAAAAATTTAATTTAGAATTAAAATCAAATATAATATGATACTACTTACAATTAACAAATTTCAACGAAAAATTTAAAAGACAAAAGAAATAAATCAATAGGAAAACGAAAAAATGATGAAGAGAAGGACAAAGAGAGAAAGAGAGAGAGAGAGAGGGGAAAAAAGGGAAGAATAGGACAAGGAATATGAGGAAGAGAAAGAGAAAGAGAGAGGAGAGAAAATTCTCTCAGATATCAGTGCAAAAAAAAAGCTTTTTTTTCGAAGTAAAATCATCAAATAAATACAAAGAGAGAGAGAGAAAGAGAGAAAGAAAGAGAAGAGAGAGAGAGAGAGAGAAAGAAAGGATGAGAAGGATAATATTCATAATACTTTTTTAAAGAGAATTTTAAATCGTTTGACTATATCAGATGTCAAATGTAAAATGATATTAAATTTCATTTCTTCTTTTTTTTCTTATCCTTTTAGGCTATATTGAAACAAAATTGTTGTATTTCATTTCAAAATTTCAAAATAAAAACATTTCAAAAATTAATTAAGTCAGTAAATAACAATACATAATCAATCCGGTAATATGATTAGTTAGAAAAATATAAGTCTATATAAATAAATAGTATAATATGACCATAAATATCATCGCAAGCTTAACATGGAAAATTTTTTACATTCAGCCAAAAAAAAATTGAAAATTTAGAAAAAAAACTTTCTAAAAATCACGTATGATTTCATAACTTTCTAAAAATCACGTATGATTTCATAACTTTCTAAAAATCACGTAGGATTTCATTTATTATATGTACAACAAATCACGTAGTAGCGTATGGAAATCACGTAGCAATTCTAATGTAACAAAAAATTTATAATTCGTTAAAAAAAAATTTATACTTTTTTGTAATTCAATTCAATTCATCCATTCATTCATTCATAGCCAAATACAAAATACACAGTAAGCACCACCGATAAGTAGAACAAATTCAATGGGGCGAATAAATTAAAAAAATGTAAAAACTACGAGAGATGTGTGAATGAAAAGAACGGGGAGTGCGCGGGATAGCGGGGTGAAATTAGTAAAAAAGAGTGAGGGATGGAGAGAGAGAGAGAGAGAGATGGGAAAAAAAGACGTAAATGCGAAATATCTAAACATTTAGAATTTTTTTTTATATCATTTATTCATAGATATATATGTATGTATGGAAATAAATATACAATTGAGGGAAAATGTTCTAAATTTCGTCTTTTTTTCATTCTCATTTTCCATCTTTTTCAGATCAAATTTCAAAAAATACTTCCATTCATATTATGGGAAAGTTGCTACCAAATTAATTAATTAATTAGTTTAATCAGTGCTTCTATTTTTAAATTATATTTTCGAAATGACAAAAAGCAACGAAGGAAAGAGAGAAAGAAAGCTACGAAGGATGGAAGATTGGAAAAAAGGAGAGAAGGAAGAAGGAGAAGAAAGAGAAAGAATGAAAAGAGCAGAAAGCAAGGAAAAAGAAAAAAAGCCAAGAAGGTAAAAGAAGAAATTGAAATTGAATTTAAGCTTAAAAATTGAATAAATTTGAATTTCCCATTTCATGACTCATTCATTGCTTATTTCTTCATATTTGTTTCGATAATTTTGCTATTAGTTCGAAAAGTTTAATTGTAATAATTAATATTTTATTAATACGAAAAGCTTAATTAATAAGTTGATGTCATTATTTTAGTATTTCAGTAAAGAATTAATTAGTAAATGACAAGCTAAGTTAATTAATAATAAGTCAGAATTAATTCTTAATATAATTAATGGAAAAGAAATAATTTGTAAACGGAAAATTAATCTGAAAATATTAAAAAACAGTTAAAATTTTTTATCGACATTTCTCTTTTTTAATACGACAAAATATAATTAATTTCATCTGTTCAATGAAAATTTATTATAGCGAGATAGTAAAGTTAATTTGAGAGAAATTTCAAGAAACGATAGTCGTAAAACAGATGGCAATGGATTTAAACTGATTCGAAATGATCAGCTAGAAATGACAATCGGATTAGTTAAAGCAGTGAACCGGAAAATATCAATAGAAATGCATATATATATATATATATGTATCTTTTTAAACAAAACTAAATTTTCGAATTTCCCAATGAGCAAGACAACTGTCATGATGATGCATTATAATAATTAATAATAATAATAATAATAATAATAATAATAATAATAATAATAAT
>JARVGP010004550.1:130-10951 GCA_029876185.1 Mansonella ozzardi | reverse complement strand
TATTATTAAATGAAGGAAAGAATGAATGAATATAAATTAAATTAAATTAACTAATATTAAATGAAGGAAAGAATGAATGAATGTAAATTAAATTAAATGAACTAATGTAACTAATATTAAATGAAGGAAAGAATGAATGAATATAAATTAAATTAAATTAACTAATGTAACTGATATTAAATAAGTTAAAAAAGTGAACAAGTTATTGTTTGTTCGTTTTTTATTTAATCACTTAGATAAGTGAATAAGCAAATGGATATTATGGGTAAATATGGAAGGAAGTGAATAAGTAAATGGGTAAATAAATGAGTAAATAAGTAAATGAAACAAGAAAATGAGTAAATAAATACACGAATAAATAAGTAATAAGTAAAAAGAAATGAGAGTGGGGTATGAGTAAATAAGTAAGTGAATAAATAAGCAAATAAGCAAATGAATTCTCATTGAGAATAAATAAACTTATCATTTGCATTAATTTAAATAAATAAAATCATTTCAACTGAAGCAAAATAATGACGAATTAAATCTTATTTATGCAAATTTCATGGAACTTCTTTTTTTATGCGAATTTTATCAAAAAACTCTGTAAAATTTTGATTTGCCTGTCAATCAATTGAAAGTTTTATATCAGAGAGATATAATTTTAAAATGAAAAGAAGAGTGCTGAATACATATAGTGAATCCATTTTGAATTCAAAACATTCAAATTACAAAAAGATCACATTAAAGTGAACAGAAACAATAATATGTTTATTTTGAAAGAATTAAAATGAACAGAATTCAGCAAGTCTGTTCATGCGATGATTATTTTAATGTTAGATTAAACTAAACTGAGTTATTATTTATAATGAGATAGCTGAAAGCTAACTGAAATAGGTTAAGTTAATTAATATCTAAAACTTATATGGCAGTAACAACAATTATATTAATAATAATCATAACAATAAATGTGCGATCGATTTTATTTATCATTTAGGACAGATGAAGAGAAGATGAAGTAAGGGTGTAATTTGGGATAAAGAGTGATTGTAACTCATTCAAATATTTTTTTTCTAATTAAAATTCTAATCTATGATTATCAATGATTTTTTCTTGAAACGAAGTCTTAAAATATCGTTTTGAGACTTTTTATTAGATTAATATCGCTACAATTAATATTTTTTTATTGTTTATTATCAGTATTATTATCAGCACTATTGTTAGATAAAAATAAACAAACAGCATGAATGATAATTACAGTCAGTTATTTCACTATAGCAAAATATCACAAATTATGATATCAGTTATAGTTATTCGTTATCGCGAGATACGATAATGATAATGAATTATAATCACTTATCATATCGAGTTAGATTTTTATCACTCTATCAATGGAAGTTACAGCTATTTCATTGTCACAGATTATATTTATTCTATCACAATTTTCAAATTACAAGCACAATCAATTTACTGTCATCAGCTATAGCAATAACATGTTGTAGTTATTTTATCATCACAAATCTGTTTAAAATTCTTTTAATCTATTTGTGTCAAATAAATAATCTACTTGTAAAATATTGATTTAGGACATTGTGTAAAGATAGATACGGCGAATTTGATAAAAGAGTGAAACAATCATTCAATGATTCGATTATCATTTTGACATTTCATCATTATATTGGCTATTTCTCTTTACAGTATTGGCTATTTCTTCTTTTAGTTAAATGAATGAAACATTTTTCCGAATGTTATCATCAATAAATGTGTAATGTTACAGTGATATGAATACTGTATACAAATGATAATTGCTAGAGTAATAGTAGTGTATGATGACAAGCAACTCTTTAAATGAATACCATCTCATTCATTCATTTCTTTCTTTCATTCCTCATCATTTTTGTCACATTCTTTCGTATATTAGAAAGAATGGAAAATTATTTCAATAAATAAAATTACAATTAATTAAATCCAAAAAAAAACATAAAACGATTTGAATAATTTCAAGAAAAAATTAAAGAAAATCAAAATAAAAATGACAAAATAAAAGATAAATTTTATTCCTATCGTTTAAAATATTATTTTTGTTAAATATTTGAAATGTCCTTTTACTTTTTTGGTTTTAACAAAATTCCTAATGTAAAAAAATCTTTTTTTTCTTTTTTACTAATACAAAAAAGAAAAGTAAAAAGCGAAGAGATGAAACTGAATTAAATTATGAATTCATTTTACACAAATAAAAATTTTTAAGTTTCAATTTATAAAAAAGAGAACAAAATGGAATCTTATCCAAGTTGAAATGTGAAGTAGGAGAAAGATAAGAAGGAAGGAGCATATTCGAATGGAAGAAAGGCTGATCAAATCGTTTAAAGAATGAAATTAATTGAGCCAACATTTAATGTTAATTAGTCAGTCTTTGTAATTATTTCCTTTGCTTTTAAGATTTCGATTGGAAAAAAAGTGAAAAGTAAACTTTGGAAAGAATGAAAAGATAGTCTTATTTAAATTAAGAAATGAAGAAGGATTTTAATCTTCCCAAGTAATGAAATGGTATGACAAGTATTATAAAGTATTTCACGTATACGTGTACTACGTAATTACATATGCTAATTTATTTATTAATTGCATTAAGTTTATCGCTTGCGAAAATTATACTTGTCAATATTTGCATTTTCCACTTAGTTTCACTTGTTGAAAGAAGAAAGAACTTCAAAGATTAACCAAAGGTCAACTAAATACATACCAAAAAACGATATCAATGATATAAATGAATGGATTCATTCCTTCTCATTGAGTGATTAAGTTAGGAAAGGTCAATTGAATTTATTTCTTTAAATAATTGCAAAAAGAATTAAATTGGGCTGAATAAACGAGAAAGCAAAAAGAGAGAAAAAAAAGAAGCAACAACGATAGTAATATCTGCAAAGATTTGAAAATGAACTGAAAACTAATGAAAAGTTAAATTCTTTTTGAAATTGTTGTCGCAGGAAGTCACACACTTCCATTGTTAGTTACTAAAAAAATTCGTTAAGTTCGAAAAATAAAAATTTAAAGTTAGAAAGTGTCAAAAATTGTGCAATGTATTTGAAAACTGCTAGCGATGACTGTGAAATGAAATAGAAGCGTCTTTTTATAATTGTTTACTAATCTTTTTTGAAATCATTGCTTTTGCCATTAATGTGACAGACTTACCGTAATGATGTTAAGTGCAATAACTCAGACTGAAATGCATGTATCAAAACTCATTGACACCAAGATGAAAGAGGAGGAGAAATGGTAGAAATTTCTTTTAATCTTAAATTGATCATTTTCAAAGAAATTTCACAAATATTTTCTTGGTAATTAAAAATGAAATAAAATTAATTGCTTTCAGCTAAAATTAAGTTTCAATGTTTTTCAACTTTTTTTTTGGCTGAAAAAAATGAGGAAAAATGAGTGCACCAGTTTATATAACAATGGATATGGAGGAAGAGTTGATAGGTAGAATGGAAAAAGACGAAAGAGGGAAGAGAGAAAAAGGAGAAATGTAAGCGAAATCGATTTAAAAAAAAAAGTATTTGAACAATCTCTTGTGATATCATCGTTGAAAGCTTCAAAGAATGTTTTTAAAAAAGCACTAGTTAATGATTTGAAGGGAGGAAAATTGGAAGACATTCACGAATTTTATTATCATTACTGCTATCATTACCATTATTACCGTTATTATCATCATCATCATCATCATCGTCGTCATCATCATCATCATCGCCATCATCATCATCATCATCATCATCATCATCATCATCATCATCATCATCATCATCGTTATCGATCACTTCTTTTTTTCGCTTTGCTATTTTGATGTAAAATTATTTCGATTCGATTTTTTTGCCCAGCTGACATTTAGGCAATTTATCATTTGAATATAATATTGAATTTATTTTGTATTTTTTCCATCATTTTGCATTAAAATAAGTAGACGATAGGTGCAGAGAAGAGGAAAATGAAAATTCAACAATTTTTGCTTATTTAAAATTTATTTCTAAAATTGAAACGATTTATTCAAATGAGATGGACGATCAAATTAAAATTTGATTAATGACAGAAAACACAAAAAAGGAGAAAAAAGGAAGGAAAATTGTTTGGAAAAAAATTTTTTACAAATAATCAAATAACGGAATAATGTTAAATTGTAATAATTTTATGGGAAACAATAAATTCATGTCACGCATCAGTCCCATCAATTATACGAAATGCATCAAAAACACCGTTGAAATACGTTGATATTTTTTTAGCATGACAGAAACTGTCACATTTCATTGTTATTTGTAAGATAAAATGAACCGTTCACTTTCGCCAAATACAACAGTAACAACGACAGTTTACATCGATGCACATTCATCAATACTTTTTTCTAGATGAACTTCTTCTCAAACGATGGAAATAACAGACAGACGGACAAACTAACTGATGAATAGATCAAAATGTCCATCTGTCGATCTTTTGCAATTTTCTCAGTCAATAAATTTATTCGATGGAAGAAAAACTAAACCGAAACATTTTTGGTAAAAAAAATTTTTTTTTTTTGCAAATATTATTATGACTGGTTATCATTTCTATGATTATCCGTGATTTCGATAATATTATACAGAAATGATTATTTCAGTAATTACAACGATTTACTTAGAGATATGAATCATTTGAAATTCAAAACAATTAATTTTGAGAATAAAAAAAAAGAAATTCTTAAAAATTATTGAAGAAATGATACAAAGCAAGTGTTAAATTAAAATGAAATTATTAGGAGTGTAACATGCATAAAAAAGAAGTTAGAAATAGTAGTGATGATAGTAGTGAAGTGATTCTTTTCATCAGAAAAGAGATAGATAACCAATATATAGTGATCTGATATGGCGCGGTCATCAAATTAATGATTTCTGTTGAAATGTGTATAATCCAAATCGAGCAATCACTGCATTTGAACATTAATCAACAATTTGTTGACCATTGTATTAATCTGATGGTCCACTTTTCTTTTTCATTATAAATATGATATACTTATGCCTATAAACAAACATACCATACTAATGCAACATTAACATTTAAAAGTACAAAAATAATAAGTGCTATCTGAAAATGATAATGATAAGTGAACAAAATAAATTCATTAACTTTCATATGATAATGATAACAATGTTAACAGTAGTGATAACAATGATATGATGAGAATATCATAAAAGAGTTTTTAATGAGAATTAGTTAATATCAAAAACATATATGTGCAGTTAACGAATAATGATAATACTATAGGTTGATTGATAGTAAGCTAAACTATCGCATTCTCGACATTATCAGTTCATTTATTAAGTTTTATCACAATGAAAGTTAACACTTTTTCAAAAAAAAAAATAATTCGTTTTGCCTCTCTTCATTATATTCATGAAAAATCATTTTGACATTCATTTTTCGTTCCAACAATTACATGTCAATTTCCCAGTATCACCGATCATTTCTTATGATAGAGATTTCTGTATCAGCAATACTAAATCTTACTAGACATCATCCCTAAAACTGTCGTTGGAAAATGACATATCAACTGAAAATTCATGTTGCACTTTTTTTTTTTTCAATAAATCAACGTCATCCCGAAATCTTGAAATAAATAACAAAACTGCAGTAATGAAGTATGAATTATCTTTTTTAAAATCAAATAAAAAAAAAAAACAAGAAAGCAAGGAAAGATTTTCACATAGTGGCATCTATTAGTTTAGTTCAAAAATAATTCATTAATCACCCAGTTAATAATGCCTTCAACTAATTACTAACTATGCTGAAATATTCCTATTGAAATTTGTTAATAAATCCTTGCATATTACAGAAACAATTAAACTGTCACCATAAATGATTTCAAAAGGAAAAAAAAAGCCAAATATTACAAAAATCAAAAATAAATAACGTAAACTTATGACTTGAAAAATTTGAAGTAGATGAATTAAAAATTATAAAGCAGGAGAGCTTTTTTCACTTTCCTTTTGATTTGTTAAAGATGATCAGTGTATATAATGGAATGATAATGCAACAGTGGTAATTTATGAGGATGAAGAAGTCTATAAATTTGGTCATCGTAATTTTGTGTAAAATTTTATTTTTTGTTTATTAATGTTCAACTTTTTTTTGATAAATAAGTTATCCATGAGCATTTATCCATTGGTGACAAGAGTAGATAATGATAGTGATGGCTGCAACAGAATTTACCTCAGTAAAATAGCGGTATTTTATATGCACCATCAATTAATTAAACAGCAGAGCAAGAAAAAAGCGAAATAATAACAGTTAAGCAGTAAAAATTTAAAGAACGAATAACATAATTACAAAAAGAAATTTTGATTCAAATAAAAATGATCTCAATAATTTATATAATTTTATTTACTTATCTACGAAATCTTGATGACTTAGAAAATATCATGAAGATATCGTACAAAATACTAATACTACCAGCTTTAAAAAGATACATCGACAAAGAAACATAAGTAAAGAAGCGTAATTCATTGATATCATACGAATGAAATCAACTTAACATAAGTTCAACTTGTGGAATTAAAAAGAAACATATAAAGTATGATTCCTCCTGAACAAAATTTTTGCTTCACAACTAATCATTATCTAAATAAAAATCTTGAAGGTAATGGGAATCGTTCATATTTCGGTGAAAAAAATTTCCCACCCGTATCAGGTAAATCTTTGTACCAAGGCAATACTGAGAAAGCCAAAATATGAAAATCATTAAGTTCGAACTGTCTCTTTCTTCGTGAATACCAATAATCAAAATTACCGAATATCAAATGTGGTACATTGTACGAATATTCATACGGCATAGCAATCTGATCTTTCGTTAATTTATACTTCTTATCAGCCTAAAAATCAATCTGACACATCTGAAGCCATAAGGCATAACATTTTCGAAATATTAGAAAAAATAAAATTTCACACTGAATTAATGCAATGAAAACTTACCACACGGTACAAAATATTTTTCTGATATATTGCACAACAGGTTATTGATAGAGAATAAGTACTTGCAAAGTAAACTCGGAAGAAATCTTGAATGGCACCTGTAAAATCAAAATGTTCGGATATGACTAGCAAATATTTAAATCTAAAGAAAAATGAATAATTTCGTGGTGTTGAATTTAAGTAAATCCGAAAAAAATTAAACGAATACTAAATGTGTTAACAAATAAATAACAAATATTGATTAAAAATAAACAAAACTCATAGAATTTAATGTTTTCAAAAAGCTATTCCAAGTTCCGACTATATCCTAGTATTACAGCAGCAAAATCGCGAAAGAACGAATCGCTAAGCAGATGGAAATACTCAAATATCACCAGTTTTTTAAATTCAAACTATTTTTGCTATACCCGTATATTATAGTTGAACATGCATTGTTTGTTCATAATTAATAGTTGAACATACGTTAATAATATAATATATTATATTATTAAAATAAAAATAGTAAATGAAATAATGATAGCGAAATCTTTCCGAATAATCAAAAAATTGATATCCTTAAGGTATAAGTATTTGAATAAAACACAAGAACTGACCATAAAGGCCTGGAGCGACAGTAACGATATCTTGTTCAGTGATATTTAACATCTCACGCTTTTTAGCTTCAAGCTTTTCGACTTGATGCATATATTCCACAATGGGTTTAGCATTTTCATCACTTTCTATTAACTTTTTCAGGTCACCCTACAAATGATAGAAAATAAGAAGAGTTTCCATAAAAAATTATTATATTTCATAATTAAATAGCTTCGAATTTAATTAATAAACCACAAATAAAAAACTATAGTGTAAATCAACTTCCAATATTCAAAACTTACAGTGTAATATGTCTGACACACCAATTCAAACAGTTCCCGAGTTCTTTTTATTAGAACCTTTTGCTCGATATGATGAGCCATGTCTAACATGATACCTACTCGCAGAGTCGGTAATCTTTTCAACATTTCCAAATATTTTATAGTTAACTTGAAAAAAAAAATATTTCGGATTTATTAGGATTATATTGGTAATTTTTCATAGATCAGTAGTTCATTCAAAGCAACTTGGATGAAATATCGCTTTTGAGGAAAAATCAAGGAATGATGACGCCAACGAAAATAAAAAGAAGAAAATTTCTATTTCGAAAGAATTTAAATACTCACATGAATCCGTGTAACATCTCGCCTATTTCGGTAGCAATCAAATGCTCGCTCTATACACCATTCATTCTGCAATCATGAAGTTGAGAAGTTAGTTGTTTCTAAAAAAAATCTCAGATATTCGATAAAATATGCATTGCTTTTCTTCTAGAGAAAAAAGACCAGAAGTAAGTAAATAATAATTTACAGGAGACCATGGAAGCGATCGTACATTCCCATTCCCAATCAACAACACATTCTCTTCAACTTTCTCCTGTGGCGGTGGTTTCAATCGTTCCCTAAAAAAGAAAAAGAAAACGTAATCAACTCGTCAAAGTAAATTAGAAAATATTGAAATAAATCTTGGAGGCATAACATATCTTGTTATTTATTGCAAATTATACATAATAATATTAAAAAGTTCATCACTAATTTGCAAGTTTATAAATTGATCCCTTATAAAATCATTTTTCTTTAAATAATTCATGAAATTAGCAGTGAATATTTTAAAACCTGGAAAAAAATATATGAAAAATCCTATAATCTTAAAATGTTTGCACAAAATTTTTCTTCAAAGTAAGAATACACTCACCATACAGTTTTAACAGTATTCATTTCCAAATCCCAATCATAGCATTCGCGACAAATCTTATCATATTCGTGTTGGAATGGTGCATCAAAATAATCATTTTCGATGAGAACCGGTAAACGTGATCGGAACACATACTTTGACCGTATTTCTTTTTCTTGTTCATTTTCTTCGTCATTTTCGAGTTGAAACCTGTAGTTAATTGCATAACTTGATTTACAGCGACAATACTGCAGTACAGCCTTCGAATGCCAAAGCAAAGGACCTGAAAAGGAAGTTAAATTTCTCTTAAAATTCTACACTGAATTTTGGGTCTGATATCATATTGAGAAAAATTCATAAAAAAAAAAACTACAAAAAATTGATTGCCAAAATAGAAAAAAGAATTAATTCATGTAATTCTACTTGATTTGATTTCAAATTGAGTTTTTTAAATTTTCAAATCAATCCATGTCAATTTCTTTTTGGTTTTAAAACAGATATAAAAAAACCCTGCTTATTTTTTAGTCAATAAAGAAATTATTTCAATAATTTCAGAAATATACCGAATACTCGAGCTCTGTTCAATGTCATTTCTTCATCGTGGATTGCAATCCAATCTAAAACAAAACGATATAAAAACAATTTCAAAAAAAGCACAGTAAATGACTCTCGAGATCGAAAATCATCCAGATTTTTTGTTCCAAAATGTGTTCATAAAATATATGCAAACACCGTCAATAATTTCAGTCATCAATTGAAATTAAGCTTCACAAACTGTTTAGACGGGTAATTCATGAGATGTTTGAGTAAAAAGATGAGCAAATTTCATCAGTGTTAAATATTTGCTATCAGTACAAGAAAAGGAATTCTTGTCTGCTATATGCAGGAAAAATCATATCTCCTATTAATAAATTGATCATCCGATGATAGGAGATATATGAAATTGATAACATCAATTGTATATTCAACAAAAATAGTTATTTTATTCATGCTTTAATGGAATAAGTAAAATTTTAAATAAATTCACATTAAAAACAACTGAAGAAATTTGCGCCGAAGAGCTTTGTACTTTGAACAATTATCAATACATTTTTCAAGAAAAAAAAAAGACCAAAGAAGAAAGAATGATACCTATGTTTTAGTATTTGTAAAAGAAAATGTAAAAATGAAGAATTAGAGAGTCAGCAAATGCTGTACACAAACCATTATAGCTACTAAGTGAATTTAAATGCATATCTCCGTAATACATAGTTAATTTCTTAAAGATACTAAAAGTATACTTTAAAAAAATACTAAAATACCGCTCCTCCAATTCTTTATATACTATTATAATATTAAAAATAAAATTACGGAGTCGAAATTAATTTAAAAAATTTTAAGCGGATAAGATACATAAGAAGGAAACATTAATTTTTCTAAAAAAACCTGCTGATTTCGCTATCAACACCAAATCAAACTGAAATTGATTTCCAATTAAACAAATAGGGAAAAATTCCAAGGAATTGGTTTTTTGCTCTTTTACAAAGCCAAATCACAATCACTTAGACATATATTTACATTTAATCAACAAAATTTGGATATATGAAGAATTTTACAGAGATAACATGACCATTTATATTTGAACAGAATTATTAAAAAGACATCGTTTTCATTAAAAGATAGGCAACAAAGGATAATAAAGCAATAAGCGCTGCAATGAGGAAATAATAATTTACCGAAGTTACTTTACCAGCTTTATGTACCGCAGGCAACATAACGGAACTTAAACTCGATGTTGATGAACTGGATCTTTCCACGCGGGCAAGTCTATCATCTTCGTTCAACATGCTCAACAAATCATTCCCATCCAAGTGGCGTTCGCTACTTACATCAATGTCATCTAAACTCGAAAGTTATATGATATAAAAAAAGAAATGAATCTTGAGGGAAATTAAAATAAAACCATAACTAAAAAACTCAAAACACGCATTTGTTACAGGCGTTTGTAACGTAACAAGTCATCATATCAGATAGTTACAATTTAAAAGATACAAAAAAAAAAAAAAAAAAAAAAAAAAAAAATAAAAAAAAAAAATAAAAAAAAAAAAAAAAAAAAAAAAAAAAAAA
>JARVGP010004545.1:0-10964 GCA_029876185.1 Mansonella ozzardi | reverse complement strand
TTTTTTTTTTTTTTTTTTGGGTTTTTTTTTTTTTTTTTTTTTTTTTTTTTTTTTGTTTCCATTTACTGATCTATAACTGTACGTCAAAATATTTGATACGAGTTACACTTCTCTATTAGTCTTATTTTGTAAATAAAAAATGTTTTCGGATTGTTTACGTTCTCATCGTTTAGTGTCCTTCAAACATGCTGCATATCAACACAATATATTTATAGACTGTGTTGTACAAATGAATTACTTGCGGACTCTTTTCTCATTACTTTATCACCGTTTTTAGATAATTTATTGGTAAGTACGATTGTACCTTACCCTCTCACATCTACGTATTATTCAGTTGTTTTTTTTTATAGTAATAAAATGATCAGTTACAATCAGTGTTATTTGATTACAATTTGTAACGAAGGAAATGTGAAATCATTATGAATGTTGAGAGAGTAGTGATGGAAAACAAACTTAGTGTTTTGAAACAGATGCATGTTTTTTGTAATTTATCACAATATGCAAGTTTATCCTATAAATCAAAGTTGAAAGGTTAACAAGATATTAATGAATTCGTTATTTCAAAATATTTTCCAATGGGTTTCATTTTCATATATCCATAACTATATACTATCATGATATCCCGCTCTTTAAGCTATACTCTAATGGCTTTTTTTGAAATATTTATTGCCAATAAAGTATAACAAAATAGTAAACAGGAAAAATTTTGTGGTTTTTTCTCTCATTCTGGATGCATTGCATTATACATTCATTTATGCTAGTTAAACTAAAAAGAATAAATTTCGAATGGAAATCCGACGAAATCGACTTACATTCATTCCACTTGCACAATTGATGCGCTGTGTTTCAGTGCAGGTACTGATTTGTTTCTCTTACCGGTAAGCCATAAAGATGAAGTTGAAAGCTTCTAATCATTTGCTCAATTTTTAATACTTTTCACATTTTGAAGGTTACCATCATTTATTTCTGCATGAAGCAAACTTTTCAGGTGTTGAGGCAACCTTGAAATTGCGGTAAATGAATATAGAATGCTAAGTATTTTGTTGAAGGTCATGGCTCAGCGTAGTGTGCATCATCATGATGCCCTTTTCTCTAGCATTTGTAATGATTCTATCTGAAGAAGAACTCCAAGCACGGCGGTGTCCACTGAGAGGTGTGTCAGTAACAATATCCACACTAAGTGTATCTTTATTTCCCTCCTGTATTCCATGTTCTTCAAAGATTTTTCCATTCACTACCAAAAACCGAACTGGGAAAAAATGATAGATAAATGGATGGTAGTATCTCAGCTTTTTCCGTCTCCAAAGCATTTATCTTACAAAGTAATACACTTGCAGTGATTAGCAAAACCAACAAGCCATTACGTGAACCAATGAGCCCAGTCATTCAATCAAAAACTTCATCAAACTGTCCATGTAGTACCGTTTAGATTACTGTAATATTTAAATTAGCAATCTTTTATTATTGTCGTGCTTTCAATACCTTTTACATTCTCAAAATAAAGAGACACGTGGTGGATACTGGATGGAAACATGAATTGTAGTAGGAGCAGAAATTTCTGATTCCTTTTTCCATCATTTCAATTTTTTCAATTACTTTGTAACTTTAACCTTCCCTCTTTCTCTCCTTATTGGAAGTAAAACACAGTCACCTAGCTGTTCCTGTTGCTACAACCGGAATAACCATGCTAGGTACGTATGCATGTGACACTTTAATGCAGTTTTCACATAACTGAAGTGATGTATTCTTCAAATTATGATACTTTGCTATTTTATCATTCTTCATTAATATAGTATCAAATATTGTTTAACAGCTACCTATTCTACCGATGATGTCTTTGATTAGAAGTAGAAAGATTCAGAGACAGTTGAGGTCACGTTCTTTCTTTCAACTTGACTAATTCAATGCTTGCTTCCACTTAGCTGTGTATGTTTGTGCCATCCTTTTTGTGTTTCCTTTAACTTCATACATACTAGACCTCTTTATGAAGACAAAAAAAAATACAGTAAGAGTTGCTGGACTAATTATTGCTCTAGAAGTAAGCGAATAATGCTTAACATTCTGAGGATTCGATTAGAATATCTACAATTATTAAGTTAGTAGCAGGAAAAAGATCTAGATTGATACTGAAAGTAGAAAAAAAATGAATAATTGAATCAAAACTCTGATTGCAAGATTATAAATTCTTTTTACAGTATCCTGAAAAGATTTTGCAGTGATTAATATATAAGTTAGATCTCCTATTTTTTTTGGATATTCCAAAAGATTTTTATTAATGTACAATGAAGGGGATTTATATATTTAATTTATGGTGCAGTTTGTATTCTGAACTAGAACCCATTCGTTTTTCCAATTTTTAGAAATGTTCACTACAGCCTATTTTTATTCCACCTGCTTGAAATGTATGTCCTAAATAATTGGCTTCATAAATGGAAAACACAGATCTTTCAATCTTCTAGAGCTCTTAGCAATGATTGTTTTTTGATTTAGTGGTGATAGCCTCATTTGTGATCTTCAACTGCTCAAGTCAACTGCTGTAGTTAATCATAATTGACGAGAAATTGAACAAGATTAGTAGGTAAAAATGTGTTTTATTTTTTAATCTTGGTCATTTACGGTCTAAAGCTTATGTTGAAAACAAATAAGCAAATAAGCATACTCTAATTAAGCGTGATCTTTTTGAAATTATTGTGAATTTCTGTGTTTGCTCCAGATCAAGATTCGCTTGTTTTTTTTTTGTTTCGTGATTTTATCAGTTATAAAATTAGGTAGCAAAGTTTATTATTGATGAAAATTGATTATAGTTTATTACTTAAAATTTTTGAAACGACAATTTTGGAATATCGTTGATTTCTGTTTATCATTGATTTCTGTGCTTTCTATCACTCTTATCATTAACAATTAAGAGGCAGTAAATAACATATAGGAAGTGCCGCAGTACTATTAATGTTATTATCATGGAAACAACAATCTTTTGCATCTTCCTAATGAGTAAGAAGGGACGGATTCGATAAAGCCCTTTTATGAGGTGCTTTTTCCCGGGAATCACTAATAACTTTGACTGGATGAAAACGATATATACTTGGTTTTATTGTCTTCGACTTTCATTGTCTGATGATTATAGTGCAAGTTATAATGATAATAACAATAATAAAAGTGGCAATAAGGAGTCATTTTGTCTTGAGGAAGAGTGATGTATATAGGAAAAAGGGATAAATAACCGTAATGCCGATGTTGTACCAGTCGAGGACCGACAGGGTCTCGCCGTACTTCGTACTACTCCGTACCATAGCATACCATACCTCCATCATATCACAATACTGATCGTAGAAGCAATGAGCGTCAAGAAACATGATGATCGGAAAATCCATTTCCGCTTCTTTCCCATCTCTGCTTAAGGTTGTCAATATGTCCTCGGTGATTTATTCATGTGCTTTCTTAACCTTCGTTAGCATAATTGTTATATGCTGTTTTACCACATACTATTTAGAGATCTCGAAAAAAAGAAGGAATTGGTGTCACTTGAAAAAGAAGTGTCATCTAACGTAACATCAGTTCTGATTTATTGGTGGTGGAGACGAGTGTCATGGCTGTAGGTTGCTTCAACCAACCGTCCATGCTACCTGGAGAGGACAAGATCTCTCTTCGAGGTACCAGCAGTTCACTTTCACCGCCAAATAGTTCCAGCCTATTTCACTCCTGCTGGTCACCCATTCCTAATGCATCCGAATGTTTGCCGCCACCTTGGCATTCCGTCTACAGTTGGATCAGTAGCACAGGACAGGCAAGTCTTACTCCTATACATATTGCAAATGTTAGTTGAAAATATTCTTGAAATCTTGAAACCCGCGGAAGGAATCTCCAACATCCAATTAAAAATTGATTTTTCGAGGAATAAACTACTGTGATTATGAAGAATATGCAATACATTCGTTACTCATGCGAGCTCCATCGGACAATTCCAATCCAGTTTCCTACTTATTACCAACAGTGATTCTTGAGAAGCTTAAGTCAATGAAGAGATTGTTGACAAACTGTAAAGCTTTCAACTTTATTTAGGTTCTTCATTCATGCACATACAACGTTCACACAATTTATTAGCGAGATTTCTCCTGATTAGGAATTACAGGAGATACTTATCAAATGTAATTTGTTCAAGTACATGTAGTGTCGCTTTTTCTGAACCAAAAACTAAAAAAATTAGAAGAAATCAAAAAAGCTATCTTGAAATAATATAATCCTTCTTCATCAGATAAATTTATTGCAAGGGAATGTAAAAATGATGAAATTTGCTGTTTTCACCCTTTCTATAATCGTTGTACGTAATAGTGCATGGATAGTAAATACAAATATTTGTTAGTAAACATTAAATTGTTGAAGAATAATAAGAACAAGGTAACATTTCTGTTCTACTACATCATTAAGAATTGAGTATCATTCTTGATGCTCTTCTGAGATAGGAGAAGTGGAATTAGAATTGATTGCTCGGAAGAACTGGAATAAAGAGAAATTTTTAAGAAATCGTTAATTTTTTTTTTAAATTTTTAAGAAAGTTCTTTATCAAATTAAAAAATTTGAGTATGCTTTGCGAGTACATTTGAATGATCTTGAATGGCATGTCACAGTTGTTCTTTTATGCAGAGGTCTCGCAAAATACTTCATCTAAACTTAATTAAGAAAAAAGACCTTTCACTTAAAAAATCAGTTTATGAAGGCCTCTGTAGTAATCTATGCAACTTTCAGGATGTTGCCAATAGAGGTCGTGCAGAAAGTTTGCATTCAGAATCAGATCTACAGGCTTCTCCAGTGCAATCACAAAAATCACCCACATGTTTGTATTATGGAAATGTCTGGAGGAAATCTATGGAAGAACCTCATCAGACGGCGGAAATAATTCCTACATTCTCGTGCCCTCCAAAATCAACTTCTTCGTCCTCATCCTTTGTATTAAAACAAAGCGCACTTCGAACGGTACCATGCGCTCCACCACTATCTCAGCCATATCCTACCAGTAGTATGGTACCCTCATCAACACAAACTCCATCTTTCTTTAATGGCGAAAAAGAGTACGACCTTATTCAGGTACTATTCAACATGTCGTCTTTTCTCTGTAAAGTGACTTAATTCTGTCTCATTTCTAACTTTTGTAATCTAAAAGCCTATTGTATTTCAGGAGCTGTTAAAGTTAAATATTGAGGGTTGTATTGGATCAGGATCTGGAATCGACACACTAAGTCAGGATTCACCAAATACTGCAACACTGCATACAAGGTTACAAGATGTGAAACTGGGCAATGGATCACTTTCTGTGAGAGCTTCCACAAATTTCCCAACTGTATGCGATACAGATACTAACCAACATATGCCCAGTCGAACTCCAGTCGAACAGTTGTCGAATCAAATACATTCCAATCACCAGCAACAACTGGATTCATTAAAATGTTGGTCATCGATAATGCCCGCACATCAAGTATCTACTGGTAAGCATTCTTACTTACCACGCAAGCTAAAGTCTATTTACAGAAATCTGTAAGTACTCTACCGTCAGCAGTTTCTTATTACAATGTAATTTGCTGTTTTTGGTGGCAATTACGGAATAAAGTACTTCAAGTATTGTTGCTTTCTTTCTATATATAAGTTCAAGAGGAAAGAAACGATTACTTTGGAAAGCGTCGAACTACATATTGTTTTATTTAACTAAGTTTAATTTTAGTAATGCCACGTCCCGTAGTTGGCCAGAATGCAGTAATGAAGAGCGGATCACAAGTAGGGGACGATGGAGAATTAAGTCCAATTGTGGCAGAAATATTACGACAACAGGCATTGTACGAACATTTATGTGGTATTTATCTTTGTGGACAGTTACCAGTACCACCGATATTTAAGCTATACACTCCACCGGTAACACTTTATATTATTTTCATGTTATTCCATGCTATTCTTTAATGCTCCAGTAAGATGCATAATATTATTTAAGCTGAGGTCATACCATCATGATTCAACATCTGCGCTAGAGCTGCATCTACGTCTGGAAGAATGTACCGAGCAGTATCGTCAATTGGAGAAAGAACGGAAGAAGACGGAAGCAGAATTGGCCCGTCATAATCTGGGTAAGAGGATATCCTCAACCAACAACATGCCTATTCCTCGTCTTGTCCAAGTTCCCTCCAGAATCGATCGTCTCATTGTGGATTTTTTCAGGTATCTTTTTCATCTCATCCATCTCAGTTCAAAAATTTAAAACTGTTGTTGTCTTAGCAAGTTTCTGTTACAATTCTTCCATTACTCCATCAATATTTTTTGCAGGGAGCATGCACGCGTTGTAACATTATTAGCAAAAATGGAGCAACTTCGAGAAGCGCCACTACCACTAGCAGTTCATGTTGCATTACGCGAACTACATGATGCCATTAAAGTACTACAACAATGTCGAATTAACGAAAGGCATGCCATATTGCAGCATCTTCGTGGTGAAATGATTCGATTCAGTGAAGATTTGGGTAGGTTGTTTACTAATTAGTAATCATTAGCAGTTGTTATATGCTTATTTTGTAAAATGATATGAAAATTTGGTTGCAGAGACGAGCACATTAACGACAGCTTTGACAAATATATCCAGGGCAGTGGTAAGAGCTCGAGCAGCAAATTGGTGTTCCCTAATGTGGACTATTGGTGTGGACGCTGATAGCGAACAACATATCAATCGAATTCTTAGTGCTGATTTTCAGGTAGCTCCTCCGGAAATCAAACATCGACCTATTTAAGTTATGGAATAGAGTTGTATAGGGCTATTTTTATAACACTATTCCATCTTCAACTTTTCATAGAAAACTTTGTATTTAAGCTATTCTGACAGTAACTTGTTCTAGTTATTTTTGGCTGGCTATCTGGTTATTAACCTCTTCTTTGCTTCCTGTTTATTTTGTTTAGATTTTGTATAATGCATGCATATATATATATATATATATACTCGAGCTTAATATTTTTAATTGATAGCCTATTACTATTATAGTTAATTATTATTCTTTCATTAGTTTTGGTAGTGTGGAAGAGAAAAATTAGCGCCATTATTTCCATATATTTTTTCCATTATAACCGGTTTAATGTTATGCTGCACTTTCTACAGTGTCTTTTTCATCTTTGCCAGGTACTTACACTTTTGCTTTTGTACAATATTAAAACTGATTTATTCATTGTGCTAAAAAGAAAGGCTATCATTATCCAATAAAATAACATTGTCTATGCATGCAATACATACATTATGGTAATTAATAACTTGTATGATAAGAAGCATTTTATGCATTGTATGAAAATAGCATATTTAGAATAGCATTTTTTCCTTACGAGCGATCTATCTTGCAATGTGGAATGCTTATTTCAAAGTTTGAAATGAGGGACTTAGACAGTGAAATGCTTTCAGAGCATTTGTAAAATGAGTGAATAATGGAAAAATATTACTCGCTCGCAGAGATATATGAATTGATTAGTCATTTAGCTAATGTAGTACTCTTATTTATTTAATCACAACAGTATTTGCAGCATTTCTTCTTCACCTTCTATATTCGTATCTAATCCTTTTGCGCACTTTTTTCATTTTCCTGCACAACTGTAATCTGGTACAGAAATTTATGAACAGTAGTGATTGTTCACTTGTTTATTTCGGGTATTTCTATGCAGCGCCTTTGTCAAGCAATTTTGCTTGACTTTTTCCCGAATTTATAGTTCAGGAACGATAATCTACTAGCGCATAGGGCTAATCATTTCTCGTCCTCAACTAACTAAGCGACGAAACTTATTAGTTACAAAAACATGTTCGTGATATACTACTATCATAGTTAATTTCTGAAGAAGACCAAGCTACAAAAAAAGTATCTGATGAACCTTAAGAAATAGCACCCAGAATTAGTGGATTTCTTGAGTAATTTTACTTTAGTAATATGTCACTCCGGAAAAGCATTGTATTTTAATGCTCACTTGTCGTAGACCTGTCAGCTGAAATCTAATCGTTGTATGAATCTATAGTTTTTTCTTGTAAATTGCTTATATGTAATTATGTTTTTCTTTCAGTCCAATTCCTTCAATATTTATTTCGAACAAATTATGCAGTTTTTCAACAAATGAATGTACACTCAACTTTAAAAATACCAATATAAGAAAGCAAAGTTGACCAGGTTTCCTTCCTCATCATGTGAATGTTAAGGAGTAGAAACCTCTGAATTGCTGCTATATAATACTGTCCCATAAATGCTTCTCTATGAAAAAATGCTTTATCAATTGAATTACCTGTTTTGAATACATGAATCATGATTTGTCTTGGAAACAAAAAATCAGTTATACCTGTTTCAAATTTCTCAAAAACATGTTCCCCCTAACTTTCCAAATGTATAGACTAAGATCAAATAAGAACAGCAAGTACACAACCAATCGTAACTGAACAAAAAACATTCCGTGAATAGGCTAAGCCAATGAATCCTCCTTGATTTTAGTTTTCTTTTCCTTCTCTCGTTTGTCTGGACTATCATCATCACTTCTGTGACGTCTAAAATTTTCTTTATGTAATGCACAGTAAGATATTCAAAAATAATAATATAGTTGCTCCGAATAGAATCTAAAGGTTATACAAAAACAGGAACCACATCAACAGATCAAAATATATAGAGCATTCTCTTTTCTCATCATATAGAATAAGTTTCTTTCCTTACGCTGCAAACAATGTCAGCGTCAATTCATTCTTAATGAAGCATAACAAAGAAATAATTAGAATCTTCTATATCCCAATTATCTCTATGCTTTGCAATCTTTAAAAATTAAAAAAGCAAAAACAAAATACAACCTTCTTTTTCTATCCCTATCCTTGCCTTTATCTTTGTCTCGATCATTTCGCTCCGAATCATCCTTTTTCCTCTCGCTTCCTTCTTTTTTATCATCATCCTTTTCTTCTGTAAGCTCTTCTTTTGCGCGAGTTCCTGACTCATCTTTTTTATTTCTTCGTTTCTCCTTGTCTTTAATATCGCGGTCTTCTTTTCTTCGTGAACTGCGTGAACCTAATATAAAACTGCTTGAAATACATATAAAATAATACCGTTTCCTAAATATGCATCAAAAGTTCAGAACTAATAGATTAAGAGAACAATAATATACTGCAAAACATCATTTCAAACAGAGCAAATGAGCAAAGTTAATCAAATAAAAACCAGCAACAATCTGGCCAGATAGTTTACGAGGAAAAAAAATCGTGATAAGTTCACATAGCGTCACATAGTAATTTCCAGCAAGCCTAGTTAAAGCTCAGAAAGCAGTCATGCAGAACTAACTTTCATAAGGAGAAGTACTTCGTGAACGATGTCGTCTGCCTCGCGATTCTCTGTCACGGTCCTTTTCTCGATATCTTTCTGAGTCTCGATCTCTATCTCGGTCGTCGCGATGTCGTCTTGAAGACCTGTGAACAATTAAATGACGTTATCGTGTCATTCGTTCTTGTCATATGATACTGGAATCAATCAAAAGAAGAATGTAGCAATAGACCATACCGTGGGGAATACGACCTCGATCGTCTCCGGTATCTTCGTCTACTACTGCTATAATCGTCTTCTCCACTGTAAAAGATCAGCAACATAGTTTTCAGAAAAGTTGATGATATTTTGAATGTGAAAAAAAGAACTGATAAAATGAAAAGTTTGCTGGACAACACATGCGAATGGAAAACCACAAATATAAAGTTCGATAAATAAGTTTTGAAATCAGCTAAAAACATTGAAGAAAAGTATACCTGTCACCTGAATCACGATCTCTTTCACGTTCACGACAACGATCACGATCGGTTCGATCTTTATCATCATCTTTGAGTTCTCGACGCTCCAAACCAGGAGGCGGAAAAGTTGGTCTAGACATTAGCGGGGGAGGCCGTGAAAGTGGAGTTGCTGGAGCACCTGAAATGCATTACAATCAACACACAATACTTTCAAAACTTTAATTTGAATTGAAAAAGCTATAACATAAAGTTACCAAATCGTGGCGGTGGGAAGTTGAGAGGTGGTTGTGAAAAGTTCGGTGGAGGTACGCTGAAACCTGGCGGAGGTACATTCGTATTTGGTAATCCAAGTCTTACTGGTGGTGGTGCACCAATTCCTGGTGGTGGAAGCATCGGATTAAACCTGAATTGACATGCTAAGTCTAAAAATTGCTTTTTTTCGGTAACAGAGCTTTGAATTCTGATGCGTATATAAGCATGACGTGCTCGAAAAGAACAATATGAAACGAATACCCGGGCGGTGGTACGGAAGTATCAACCGTAGGAATATGTCGTGCATTCATATCACCGAAACTTGATGGAGGCGTGGACGAACCAGGTGGAGCTGGTTCATCCACTCCTGGTGGACCATCATTAGCCGAAACCGGTAAATTGGGAAGAACTGACACTGCCGGTATTGGTACGCTACTGAAAATGAATACAATGAGGATAAAACAGAGCGAGTTAGATATGAAAATAAACTGAAAACATAACAATAAAAAGACTAGAAAGTAACCTTTTGTTAGCAGCATTTATAATATCAATAACAGGCGGTGGTTTAGAGAAATCTGGTGGAGCTTTCGTAAAATCTGGAGTCCCTGATGCAGCAGCAGTTGTTAAGGATGGAACCGAATTATCTGGAGCTAAGGGTGCCACAACTCCATCGCTAGTGCCATCCAGAACACTGACTGTCTGTAAAAAAAAATGAATAAATAAGAATAAGTAACATAAAACTGGATTTTTTTTCCAAACGCCCTTTAAAAAATATGGAGGTTTATTTGAGAAATTTATCTTTGGAACAATTAATAATGAAATAAATGCAGTTCTTATAATGACTCTACATTGTTTGCAGAAGAGGGATAGGATCAAATAGTGGTCTCAACCTGCCAAATTGACAGAGTAAGTCAAAAAAAAAAAAAAAAAAAAAAAAAAAAAAAAAAAAAAAAAAAAAAAA
>JARVGP010004206.1:0-26941 GCA_029876185.1 Mansonella ozzardi | reverse complement strand
AAACCGTTGAAGAAATATTGGCTAACAGTTGACCTCACAAGAAGTTCACGACAGTTCCTATAGATACGTATTGGCACAAAGGAGTAGTTTTTATTTTAATTTATCACATAATATATCTAAAGATAATTATTTATATATATTAAAACTGTTAGCACATTTTGGAAATTTTCGAAAGTTTGCTGCATAGTCTAAAATCCAATTTTACAATTTCACTTCATATTTCGTAATATTCTGACTTACAGAAGTAAATATGAATTACTCAAATTTCGTAGCGATATACTGAGGTAGAAGAATGACAAATTGGAATGGTATTTAATGATTATGAAAGTTTATAGTAGTATTTGGAAATTATCAAAGATTTGAATGGATGTGATTGCAATAACTAGGTAAATTAATTCGAAATGTTTTTTTAAAAGGAGCAAGCAAGCTGAAGCGGAATTATGTGTTGATATGTCGTTTTGAAATTCATTAAATATAATTGCATATTGGTTGCTGTTGAATTTCTTGCTTGCAAGAAATTAACACATATAAAATCTTCATATGACTGATATTGCTGCTAAGCTCATACTTATAAGAACAAAATTTTATTTTAATGTTGGGAACTTATTGTCACTGAAAAATTTATCATTTGCTGAGCGTGCAAGCGCTTTTTTCAATTGTCTATTTAAAAATTTTAAATCCAATTTTAAAATTTCCCTGTTTATGTGCATATATATATGCGTGCGTATATGTGTCTATCCGTATGTAAGGTTTTATTTTGTGGACGAAATTTCTTCATTCTGAACATTGTTTGACATCTCAATTACTGTGGGCTTAAAAGTGTTTTCATTTGACAAATTGACTCACGGAGATGTATTCTTGTTGTTTATATATATTCTGTTTGTAGTCATGCAGTTCTATTTTATTTGATGATAAGATTGTATAATGGAATTATAGCAATCAGATTAAGTAATAGAAAGAAGAAGAAGATATAGGATTTAAGAGTTTCAGTGTATTTTGGGAAATTTTCACCATTGATATTTCTGTGATTATTCAGCTTTATTTAACTTAAAAAAATCAACAGTTGCAACATTTCCATGCAATCATTAATCTTTTATTCAAATTTATTTTATTCCATCACCATCAATCATTTATTTCAAATTATCCTAAATTAATTGTCATATGAAATTGATTTATATTATAAGAGCAACCTAAGCCACTTCATTTTCTCAGAATTTGGTTTAAAGTTTTCTCATCATGCATTCATGAAAAAATCAACACAACAACATATTTTTGAAAATACATAGCAATTTTTTGACTTCTTCTGAAAAATACTTTCCATAACTAATACGCATTAAAATACCTGATACTGAAAATGAGCACGGATAATTCATGTTTACATATATAGTTCAGTACTTCTAAGAAATTTTTGGATACTTAAATACTGATAAGACATACTTGAAATACTTATTAACTCTACGTGAACAGTGTAATTGATGCATGCCAATAAACTTCAATTACTTGATGTTTTTGCGCATCAATCATTGGCTTGTTTATTTTAAGTTTATGAACAAAGACTTCTTTGTCAGTGGGGAGAACAGAACAAATATTTATGTCAACAATTTCTTTTCTTAATTATTTGTTTCCAGTTGTTTGTTTTGGGAATAGAAAATTTTCGTGTATTGTTGCTTCGAATCAGCTGACAGATCCTATTTTAAAATGTCCGACTCATCAGAAATCGTTGTTAGTTTCCTAATATGAAAATTTAATCAACTTTGATTTTTTTTAACATCACATCACTTTTTTACTTGCTTGATTTTATTTCTTGCTTTGAAGTGGTTTTAGGATATGAAGAATATAAATAAATCTTTTCTAGAACACAAATAATCTATCTATTACTTATAAGCTAGTTCTTACTTTTGTAAAATAGAGCACTTTTTTGTTTCAGCCCATTGATCTAGATAACGATTCATTTGGCTCAGTGCTTCTACAATCGAAATTAAGTAAAAAGGCACCTGTTAAAAAGACAATAAAACCTGCTGGCAGAAAGAAAATTGGAAAACCATGTAAATTACACATAATGTCTTCCATTTGGTCTCCACAAAAATATATTAAAAATTTTTTTTTTTTGTTAAACTTTGATTTTTTTTAAAGGAATTATTTACTTTATTTTCTTCACAGCAGCAGAAACAGCTTTGGAGGATTCACTGGATGTTTTCATGGATTTAGAGAAAAAAGAAAAGGAGAATAAAGGAGAACCATTAAGCATTGGAAAAATATACAACTTGAACACATCTTATTACGACCGGATACATACATCGGTTCCGTGGAATATACTGATCGAACTGTAAGTGTATTTTGTTTTCTACTTGTAAGGTTTTTTCTGTTTTTAAGAGAAATCAATTAGTTCTCGAAAAAATATCCAACTTTTGCGAGAAATATGAGTTATTAAATAGATTTTGGAATTATTGAAAAGAATGAAGTCGGTGTGATTCGTTTTTTGTTGAAGTCATAAATTCATATCGTTGATCAAAAATTCGGTGCATTACTGAAATCATAAAACTTATTGTTGAAGTCATAAATCCATATCGTTGATCAAAATTCATTACTTCATTATCGTGAATAAATTTAAGCTCGTAAACTCTTTGAAAGGAGCAAGAACAGTTAACAAAAATTATAGCCAATATGGGTGTACGATACTGAAACTGATCGAATAGTTCAACGTGAGATCTCATATGTGCCGGGTTTGTACAAGATATTCGATGAAATATTGATGAATGCTGCTGATAACAAGCAACGAGATCCGAAAATGAATCTTATTAAAGTCAATATTAAACAGTACGAGTTTCAAATTTTCATCATTCTTATTGTTTCATGTCGATAGGCAAAATAATCAGATCGAGAAGTCACAAGCATAAGTCGGCATACAGTAAGGCAGTTGAGGATATTAGGCACTTATCGATAATAACGATTACCATCGGTAAATATACTGTATGAGAATAATGAAATAAGTCTACTAAGTCTGAGAGCTGTCGTGTTATTGAGAGAAACGTGTATCTGTGTTAATATTTACTGTACTTCATGTATTCAGAGTCAAATTATTATGGAAAGATTTTGCAGTAATAAATCGATAATCCCAGTGAATTTAATCTTGATGCTTACCAAAATCCTATTACATTTATAGGAAGCTGGAAAAAAGCAGCATCAGCAATAAAAGCATCTTGGTGAATTAGATACAGAAACTTTCAATGAAGCAGGACCGTCAGGACAAAGAGGACTTTCTTTACGTCAAAGAGCTCGCGTAAATTATAATGTTGATAATGATGATGATAATAACGATGAAAAGGTGCTGGATGACTTACTTGTGGTTCCGAAGAAAAAACTCAACAAGAAAGTGATTGAAAGTGACAGCGATGAAGATTATGCAATGTAGCTCGGAAGCGATCAATTGATAAGAAAATTTTGTCGAAATGGGATTTTCAAAGAAAAAAAATCATCTCTTCTATTCGTTTTGATATTCATTTCGTTAATTCTCTAGATGAAACTTTCAAATTGTTATTGGGCAATAGTTTTACGGTAAAATGTTGCATCCACTGATGTTTTTTTTTTTTTTTTAATTTTTGTTTTTAAACATATTAAATTCTAAAAGTGTAATTCTCTTAATCATCTCATCACACTTCTTTCCTTGCTTACTTGGTGTTTTTAGACAGCGTACACTGAAGCTTCATCTTTTTTTTTGTAAAGCATGATAGCTTTGGAATTTTTTATTTGTACTATAAAGTGTTTAAATTTTTAATGTTAACGGGAAGTTTATGATTAACCGTAAGATTTGAAATTTCAATAGATGAAGAAAATATGCAAATTCCAAGTTGAAGAAAATATGCAAATTCCAAGTTGAAGAAAATATGCAAATTTCAAGTTGAAGAAAATATGCAAATTTCAAGTTCTGAAGATGAGATGCGAATCATAGTTGTCATTTGTTTGTGGCTATTGTTCTGCCTTTTAAACATTTCTCTATATGGTGAAAGTCACCAAATCTCCATTACTTTAAATGCTTATTTTGAAGTTTTACTGTTGTCGTTGTTCCGACACATACTTTTTCCGCATATAACAAAACTTTATAAAGTCAGCTGTGGATTTATGCAAACAGATTTGAAACTAATAAATTTTGAAAAAAAAAAGGATGGATTGAGTTGGTTTCGAGCATTTCTTCTTTTCATATTTAATGATAGCTGTGAGTTACTTCAATTCCATATATCCTCCGAAATTTGTTTCTGTAAAATTTTAGTCGAAATCCATTACTTTCTTAAATTTCCTTGAAACGTGTGGAAATTTGTTGCAGTGGATATATCAGTTGCATACAGACCCGGTTGGAGCGCCTGTTTACTTTAATTGCTACAGCTGGTTGGCTGGAGACCAGTTTTTTGCGTAAGGTTGATGTGTCGTTATGCTGGACGCGTGGGACAGTGAGGACGGGAAAAGGGGGGAGAGGGTCATTTCGCTTATTTTTTATTTTACACTACATTTACCATTTACGTGTTGTTCTACGTTAACGTCATGAATCATATGTAGCACGTAAATGAGCATACAAACGTCAGTGGTAGCGTATTTCCATTAAAATTCATGGTAAAACGAAAAAATCGATAGAAAGAAAAGATTGACACTGAATGAATTTGATAAACGATATAAATACTGCATTTATCGAGACATCCATGCTATTCAAAGGTTTACGTCTGTACGTTCTCCTTAAAAGATGTTAGTTGACTATATCTGCATAAGAAGAGCCAGAATGACCGGTTGAGATGGGCTATGATTACTTCAGTCCCGGAAGTTCTCATTTTCTGTGGTTTCAGGATCTTCCTCTGATACATTTAATTTTTTCTTTTTTTCATTAATAAATTAGAAATTTGAATACTGGACAATGAACGATATATTGGTGTGGAAAGAACAAAGTTTGTTGTTGTATTTGATGGTATGCTGAATACTGCAAAAATCCTCAAATGAAGGTTCACTGTTAACTGGTCTAAAATATCTCTCAGTTCTTACTACACTGTAATTAATTTATTCTGGAAGTTGATCAAGTTTCTCTGCTTTATTTGTCAGCATTTTCGTGAATCAGTAAGAGACGGTCGATCAAAGGATTTTGCTTATTCATCTAGCAAATTAACGCACTTCATTTTTAGTGACAAAGCATCATTTTGCTTCCTCACTTTTTCATGGTATCTAAAGGGATGGTATTGTAAAGACTACGTTAAATGCAAGTAATTTCGTTTTTTTTTTTTCCTTAGTCGCTGCATTTCTTTTTTGCAGCTAGTGGAACCGCAAGTAGAAGAAATGAGAAGTTTATAAGTTACACAAATCAATCCCGATAAATATTTGGGGTTTTATGTAAAAAGAACCTGATGAATAAAATAGTTTGGTCGCATTTCACTGCGTTTTTTTATGGAAATTCAGGTTAAGTGCTTTCCGAAATGAAACGAATATCTCATCCAGATGTTCTGCTGACTTTTATTTCTGTCGTTGCATTTAATTGCTTGGTTAATTAGTTAGTTTCTTGGCAGCGGAATTTTCACTTCCTGAATAGACTTCATTAACCTTAACGGAATATAAAGTGTAATTTGATGATTAAATGAAGTATGTTTGGTTTGATACTTAATTTAATCCGAAATTAGCTATGCTTATTCGTCGTCGTTATTACCGTTCGGTTTTTCCAGTCGTTCGATTGCTTGCAATGAATGTGGAAATTTAGCAAATATAGGAAAAATAAAAGAGATGTGAACGATTTATACTTATCCATTCTTACTTATCCATCGTTTTGGGAACAATTATGATTATAGCAGTTCTGTTTGAACAAAACTGTTTAGGCAAGCAGACTTTTTTCCTTCTTTTTCCTCTTTGACAAACCTGTATTTTGCTTAAATTTCGAAGCGCAAGTGTAAATATCAGTGTGATATTCAAATACCAAAACCCAACATCCAAGTATCATCCTTATTCCCATGTATCGAACTTAGTACGTTTCATCCAAGTCAGCTCAAAAACATAGATAAATGGAATAAGTAAGATATGAAAAAATATCAAAGATAAAAGTTCCGATTTATTGTAGATTTCGGAATGGCTTACATCTATGGAGTCATGGGCAAAGGAATAACCTTAAATAATCTTTCTTGTCTGATTTATAAATATTGTGATACTTTGAAAGAATATATTTTGTTCAGATGATGAGGAAAACGATTAACGGATTAGAACAGAACAAATTAAATAGTATTGTGGCAAGCGTGGCATAGTTTGCATTTCAGCAATGTTTTTTTCTAGTATTCATCTGTTGTATAAAATATCGTGGTATTTCAAAGTATAAATATGATTTGAAAAGAAATTGACATATGGTTGAGATGTTTGAAGTTGTTTTAGTGAAATATTTCAATTCAACATTCAACTATCCTTCATTATATTGTAAATATGACTGGTAGAGATGTGTGGAATACATCATACTGGTAGATACATCATCACAAGCATAATGAATTAGGATTAAATTTTTGCTGATTGAATAGTGCCATCCGACTGCCATCCAGCCATTTTAATTTTAACATTAGCATATACTATTAAGTTAATTAAGAACCAAAAATCAATTTTGATACTCTCAACCGAAATCATGTTTCTGATGATTACTGTTTTTAGACATTCTGTAAATTGCATACAAAAGAGTAAAAAATTTTTAGGTACTTATGGTGCAGATTATATTTTTTACCATTCAGGTTTGGATAAATGATTTATTTTTTTGCTGTAATGAACTGCTTGTTGAGTAGCAGTTGAAAGTTCGGCAATCCGAATGGTATTGCAGCAATGAAGAACTATTTGGGATCGATTTCAGGCGATTATTAAAATGTTTTCCTCCCAAAAAAAAAAGAAAAAACATGGATAAAAATAGTCTGAAATTCGAAAAATAGCCGAAAAACGGAAAATAAAAAGTTCTATCTGGAAGTGTCCAGAAAGCGTTTGTTTTTTTTAATGGCTTCTCATTTGTCAATGAGAATTTTACTTTGTTCTAGTCTTTTTTTATCAAAAATTATTACATCAGTTTTTTTTGTGTATGCAATTATCATTAACCAAATTAAAACTATATTTATCGAAAAAGTTAATAAGTTTGAAAAACCATAAATTGGCATAAGCTGCCAACAATTACATTTTAAGTTGTTCATTAAAACTGTTGTTAATTAAAATACAAAGTATAAATTATTGTACAGAATATAAAAAAATAATGGATTGTCTTTTTGAATATTCCGAGACTTTTAATAGAATTCATTTTAAAAATAAATTTACTTAGCAAAAAAAGTTTGTTAACTTTACTACTTCTGTTTTCTTGCAATATTTCTTGTTTGAATTAATTAATGAACATAGATATAGTCATATACATGCATTAGCATTTACCTGCACGTTATACATTCATTATATTGAGTGACATTTTACCAAATTTTGAAAAAGAACTGGATGAGGAATCGTTGAAGTGTGAGGAGTGGAAAATAAAGTGGAAAGAGTAAACAAGTTGATCAGCATTTCTAAAAATATCTGTATGGGCTATTTATTAGGTATATATCTATATTGGTATATTTACATTGAGAAATAAATAAATGGCCAATAAATGGATGATTTGATTTTGGTGAGTTTATTTATACAAATACAAAATTACTATATTTACAATCTAATACTATAGTTTCATAAATTTTGCACCTTACCCGTTATTAGGTTAGGGCGTCGGATTTTTCGAATTAGTTGCAAATTTTGTGGGTAGCTTCACAAAGTTGTATAAGTGATATCTTTTTTTTTCGTAATTGCAATGCAATTGCAATAAACCAATTCGTAATTAATGCAAGAAGATATTTCTTAATGATGATACAATCTGTGCTAAAATTACTGATAAGATAAAATATTTGAAATTTCAAGCAACAATTGTATCGGTGATTTTATAGTCTTAACATTAACGGTCATTTTAGTCTTAACTCAATTCGTTCATCCTGAGAATCGTATTCCCCAAATGAATAAATCTTGGAGCTTAATGCAGCAGCATTAAGGGATCGTCCATAACGGTCACTTTAGTCTTAGCATTAATGGTCATTTCAGTCTTAACATTAACAATCATTTTAGTCTTAATTCAATACTTTACAATATTGCTTAAACGGAATAGCTTCATTTTCTCTTTTTCTTTTTTTTTTTTAAATTTAATATATGAATGAATAACCTGAACCGATTGCAAATATCAAAATTATTTTTAAAGTAGGTCATTTTGTTAGAAAGAATATGCAAACAATATGGATATTGCATAATTTTTATCATAAGATAATTATTATAGCTTAATAGTATAGTTAAGAATAAGTAAGGAAAAAAAGTACAGAAACATAGGTAATGAAGAAAAAAACGATTGTCTAGTTAAGTGGTTTTTTTTAAATTAAGTGAATTAAGTAACTCCTTTAATTAAATTTGTTTTTTTTACCAAATTGTATGAAAATATTTTTTGTTCGTTTAAACTAATAATTTTATCATTTCTTTCATTATTGTTATGCTGTAAAAAGTATTTTTCAAGTATAAAATTATATTTGAATAATTTTTTAGTACAAAAATAAAATTATACCAAACAAATAACATTTTTTTCTTCCTTTAATCTCAACTAACATTATGATGATATTAATATGAAATTGAAGAATCTTATTTTAACTGTTGTAACAATGAATGATTAATGAATGATTGGGATAAGATAGTAGATAGAAATTTTAATTCCATACAAAAATTCCTGTTTTTTTTTTTGTCTCGTTTTAAAAGATATCAACCGGAACAATAACATATCATAGAACAAAGATAGATTGGAATAGTCTTTTTTTTTTTTTTTTCAAATGAAGAAATATAACTTATGAAAAATGAAGAACAATAACTTAAATTGATAGATTTATTTCTTTTTCCTTTAATAGATTTGTTGTTCTCATATATATATATATATATATATATATATATATATATACATATACACATATATCTGATAAATGTCTCGGTATATCGGATATATAAGAAGCATACAAATAAATGATTAATGACTTTTTCAGAAATGAGAAATTATTGAGATCAACGAGACATTTTGATCACAAAAGATTAATTTAATTTACACGATTTCTTTTTTTATCTTTCTTTTCATTGAATTTTAATTAGATGCATAACGGTTTTTTTTTTTTTTTGTTCAATACTTGAAGAGTTGTAAATAAGGAGCAAGAAAAAAAAAAAGATGATTTTGAAATATTTTGAAATTAAGAGGAAAAACAAAGATAAACTTAAAACGAGGGGAAAGAAAAAGGTAAATGTTTCTGATTTTGAAATTATTTGAGAATGGTGAATTATTCATCTGTAATTATCTGTAACTGTGATTATCATTACAGTTATTGTATTTAAATGCAAGTAAAAGATTGCGGGAAAAAATATAACTTACTTGCTTAGGAATTAATAGTGATAATTTTTAGTGATGATTTTAATTATATATTCATTTCAACAAGTTTGTTTATTGAAACGAATGATTTTTAAAGAAAATACAATTGGCTATAATAAAATTATAACTATATGGATAGATATATAATCCTAAAAGATATAGCTTGATGAAAAGTATATTTGTTATTCGCAAATTATATATATATATATATATATATATATATGTATATTCGAGGAATTTATAATGATTTAAATTGTAGGAAAGCCTGATTGAAAAAAAAAATTATGATCAATGTTAAAATTCAAAGAAAAAAAAATCAACGATTAATTTATGTGCCAAATATATCGATGGCATTCATTGAATTTTACAAAACCAAATGATATTAGCAGAAGAAATGCAGTAGCACAATAATTTTATGACGAAAGCAGTTACAGTAACCGGTGAGAAAATGGGCTATGATAATGACCGTGATGAAAGGAACCAAAAATTTTGTAGTAATAGTAATTACTAAAATGTTATGGAATAATGATTACTTATGATAAAACTTAATCTAATCTAGTTTTTTAGGGATAGTAACTATTAGTTTTAAATTTCATGTGGGGGAAGTGCTGAAGATGTAACTTAAATAATAATAAGAAAATTGGAAAAATCAATTAAATAATTAATTAATTAAACAATGTGTATTTACTATGCAATACGTGTAGATAATTAATAATATATAATGAAAAGAGAATATATGTATAGCATTTTAGTTAATACAGTTAATAAAAGTAAAAAATCAGTGAATATGATGATATTGATCTTGATAATTTTCAGCATTATCTTTATTATACTTAATTTAAATATAAAATTAAACATTTCTTTTAATTACAAAGAATAACACTAGTATGATTATTATTGTTATTTCAATGGATAATTTAGAAAATTTAATGAATGATAATTTTTCTTCTTCTTTCTTAATTTTATTGCAATATAATAATTCGTCTATTTCATTGAAATATTTTATTTTTGCCAGAAATTGTTGTATTTTCATCATTATAACGTTGTAAAGTGAAAATTATTCCTTTAACTTTTTTAATTAAAATTAAGTTTATAATTAAAAAATCATATAGTTGATCAATGGTAATTTTTCGTCTTTTTTGATTATAATCATTATTACAATGAATAGAAGATTTATTCGTTTCATTGAAATATTTTGTTTTTGCAGAAATTATTGTGTTCTCATCATTGAAGCGTCATAAAGCAAAAATTATTTTTTTAATTCTTTAATTAAATTATTATTTATAATTAAGAATTTAATATTGTGCTTTTTTGTGATCCTGATGAAAATTTTTGGATTCATCGAATAGTTGTTGTTGGTAATGGATAATATGGGATTAGAAGAAGAAATGTCCGAATCCAGTTCATCGTCAATAGCAGAAGATAAAGTAACACTTCCGGATGGCATGTTTATTGTTCAAAATATTGTTGATCACAAATGGTTGGTAAATTATATATATATATATATATATANGGTAATGGATAATATGGGATTAGAAGAAGAAATGTCCGAATCCAGTTCATCGTCAATAGCAGAAGATAAAGTAACACTTCCGGATGGCATGTTTATTGTTCAAAATATTGTTGATCACAAATGGTTGGTAAATTATATATATATATATATATATACTATTTTATAATTTCGAAAAAAAATTTGCATTAATTTTTTTTCTGACAATTTTATAATTTTTTATGCATTTCAAAATATACGATAGAAAAATTTTGAGATTCAATTCTTTTACATTTGAAAAATTATAATTAATTAATTACTTGTTTATGATAAAATAAATTTTTGTTATATTGTATTGTTATAATAAAAGTTTTAGTTATGGAGAGTTGCAACGTAGAAAACTGATTGATCGACGACGAAATGTTTCACATAAAAGTCTATTTTTCCGCGTATGATTTCATCGAATATTTTGCTCTTTTTTTTCTTAGCGCTAAAAAAATGTTAATCCGCAATACTAATCCAGAATCGGTAAAAATAATGTAGCCATTTGCAAGACATATTGAATGATAATGTTTTTTATATGACTAATTGATCATTTAAGCAATGACTGTAAATGCATTTTCAGGTTGAATGGAAAGGTTTTCCGGATCAAGATACTTGGGAACCATTACAATCCATTCAACATGTTGATGTCTTCAAAGATTATGCACGAAAGCATAGACTCATACATTTTATTCGTAAATTTTAAATTAATGCTTATGTTGTTTAATTGATAATAACATTTTAACTTATGCATAATTTTGTCAAATTTAATTTTATTTCTTGCCACAAATTTTTTAAAAAATTTAACCAAGACATCAATTTCAAATTATCTTATATTTCTTAGTACTAAAAGTTTTGCGTCATTTGTTTGAACTTTTTTTTAAATTGAAAATTTGCAGTATCCCAATCGCTTTCTAATTTAAATTCATTCCTTGAGATAATAATATTGCAAAATTGTTACTTATGGTAAATTTTATCCTGGAAATATTTTTGCTTTTTCTAAAAAAGTAAGTAGAAGAAGAAAAGTATAATTTGTTCAAATTTGTCAGAAATTTTTGCACAGTTAATGCAGAACTAATTAGACTAATTTTTAAAGGATGATTTGAAGAAAGTGATATAATTATTTTTTTAAATTTCATTTGATTCAATGATCTTGGAGAATACAGAATAATGTTCCATTTTTTTATTAAGTAATTAATTTATTTTTTTTCCTTTTCAATTCAGCATCAAGCAGCGATAGCAGTGAAACAGAAAGTACCTATATTGATGAGGGAAGCATAGAAGGAGAAGAGAAGGAAGAAAAGGAAGATGAAGAAGGTTGTTCTGGGAGTTATAATGAAAAATGTCCAAGAAAAAAATCAAGAATTTTGGTTGATTCAGAAACCGATGAAGTAAGTAATCTAGTATTTAGTAATTTGATATATGAATACTTTTTTTTCCGGCCTCTACTTCTATCTTTATGTTATATTTGAATATTTTTTCGTGATTTCTGTTTTATTTTTTAGCAAAAAAATTATCCAATAATATTCAATGAAATCAATTCAAAAATTTTTACTTTAGTTTCCTTTCGTCTTTCTTTTTTAATTAATGAATTAAATAAGAAAGAAGAAAGGCAAGAGAGATAGTTTTATATATAATTAATCTTATTACGAAAAATATATGAAAAAAATAATTGGACAAGATTAATGAATTAATTTGTTAAATGTTCTTCCTGTCCTTCTTCCAATCCTTCTTCTTCTTCTTCTCCCCTTCATCATTCTTTATTTTTTTCTTTTTTTTAAATCTTTTGATATATTTCTTTTTGATTAAAAAAAAAAATTTGTTATATACATTTGTACTAGCTTATTTCCTTCTCTTCCTTTATTGATTGATTAAAATATTTGAGTAAATTTTTAGGAATATGATAAAATGATGATAAATTCAAGAGGCAATAAACGGAAACATCAACAGAATGATGATTATGATGCTGTAATGAAGTGTTCTCAAAAAATAGATTGTAAAAAGAAGACATGGTGGTTTCGTTCCAATCAAGTAATTAATTCTTAATAATTCTTCCTATTTTTTATTATCATTCAATAATAATTTCAATAAATTTTGCAGTGAAATATTTCAGAAATAGAAATTAGCTATTTCAAAATATAACGTTTGAATTTCAAAAAATAAAAAAACGAAGAAAAGAAAAAATCTTTATCCTTTTTTTTTTCAAATGTTATTATATTTTCCGGAAAAAAAGCTTTCAATCCGTTTTTTTTGCGAACATGATCGATATACATGATTGATAATAGCAATAATATATTTTTAGATATTTGTTTAGTTTTGTTAAAATGAATTTAGCTTTTTAATTATTATTTATTAAAGTGATGTTGAAATTTATCATTTTAGAAGAAAAAATTTGGCTATCGAAAGTTATTCATTCATCAAAAAAGTCATGATGGTATATCCGGTTCATCAAATTCAAATCAAAATGGGCAAAAGGTAGCTCTTTTTTTTTTTTTTAAATTCCAATTTATTTATTTCGATTGATGATAGATATCAATGAGTGCAAAAAAAGAAATTGCTAAAGAAAAATTTGTAGAAAATGATTGAAATTCAATGTTAAATGTTTTTAATACTGTGTAACGGAATTATCTTGAAAATTTCTCTGTGAATCTCAAACAAGAATCGATTAACTGAAGACATGAAATTATTAGTTCAAAAAAAAAAAATTATTTTTCAAGTATCTAATGAAACAATAATTTGGAAAATGAATGAAATGAGACAGTCTAACAACGGAAGATTTTTTCACAATATCACGATCACAGGAAATCGTCATTTAGATTTTACACTTATCTTAACTATTAATGAATATTGATTATTAATATAACATACAAGAAGATGGCAAAGTATTTTATTCCTCTTAAAATTGTTTTTAAATTATTTAATTGCAGGAAAGAAATCATTTAAAAATAATTTTACAATTTTACAGTAATGTCAAATTTAAATGATTTTTGCAATAAACGAGAGATAGGCAACATTTTTTTTAAGATTATTACAAAAATCAAAAATTTTAGAAAGAACGAATAGATAACAATGAAATATCACACAGATCGATGAGAAAATATATTGAAATGACTAATGATGGATTTACTGCAACAACAAATCGTACCCGATCTGTTTCGCCAATTATTGACAAAGTGCTACGAGTAATTTCATTTTTATTATTATTTCTATTTTTACTTTGAAATATTGCATTTTAAGGATAAAAAAAATAATTGTCCTGTAAAATTAAATTTTTATTTTTTACTTAGTTGTTTAAAGTTCAAATTTTTACTTCTTAGTTAATCGTTCAAATTTCAAATTTTCATTTTTTACTTAATTGCTTAAATTTCAACTGTAAATTTAATCTATAGTTATAGTTATTAACTGCAAACAAAATTTTTTTTTCAAATAATATTATTAGTAATGAAATGATACAGAAAAAAACAATTATTTTTGTTTTAAAAAAATTTGGTTATATTTTAAAAACAATAATTAAAATGAAAATATTTTGACCAAGAAAAAAATCAATAAATAAATAGAACTTAAAAAATGCAAAAAAAATTTTTCTTTTTGATAAATTTTTTTACAGAAGCAACAATTCCATGATCATATGATAATGGATGACGGGAATTTTTGTGATGATCAGAATTTTTTGAAGCGAACAAAAATATCTGTTGCAATAGCACAATCTGAATTAGCATTTATAGCGAAAAAACTAGAAGAAGGTTGCATTCTTCGTATATTTTGGATGTAAGTCTACAAAATATTTCAAATTTAATTTTTCTTTAGAAATTACAAAATTTTACAATTATTGTTTAAAATTGACTACATTTCATTTCTTAAAACAAACAGTTAGTTCATTTAGTTGCTGGCATTTGATCTTTTTCACAACTTATAACTTATTGTCTTAGCAACTGGGATTATTACTCATAAATTGGAATTGAGCAGAATTTAATTCTTATAAATAAAATTACTTTTTTTTTCCAAAACTTAATTTTGTTTATAAATTAGGACATTTTTATTTTTTTGCTCCAGATATATTTATATACTAAATTATTAAAAAAATTAGATTTTGAAATTTCACAATTTCATAATTGTGAGTGCATTTACATTTTGCAGCATCGCTCAAAAGTTTCAACAAATTTTTAAAACATTTATGCGTCTGTGTATGAAATACGGTAGAATATAAGAAATGGAGAATCATTTCTGATAAAACTTTAGAGAACAATAAGTAGTGATGTGAAAAAGCACCTGAGGCAATGCGCCGATCTTCTGCTAAGATAAAATATAAACATTTTTATGAAAAACAGGAAAATTAATAATCAACAATTGGAGTAATTTTTAATTAACTGTTCGGATCAGTTTTTCCGGAAATAAAAGCATTAATATTTTTAGGAAAATCTGTAATTATAATCTTCAATCACCTTTACGACAAATACGAAAAGCAAAAGCATGTGAATTAGAGTCCGTTCTTTTTAGAATTATTAAAGAGGTTTGTTAGAATATTATTATTTCCGTAGCAGTTCAATGATTGATAATGATAATGATGATGAGGATGGTGATGATGATGATGTCCATCAATGATTAAAACTGTATAAGTGAATGATAGAGATGAAGTATGCACAAAAATAAATTGAGTTGTCAAAAAAAAAAAACATGTAAAAGAATACAACTTTCTACAAGTTAACTTCATTTTTTGCTTTCATTTTTTCCAACTAGTGGAATTTTATGACAGTAATATTTAAAATGATTATCTGAGCAATTTTTCTCTGTTAACGATTTTCATTAAAGTGTTAATAAGTTGTAATAAAAAAAAAAAGAACTCAGAATATATCGTTTTTTTTCTTTTACTAATTTAAGAAAATATTTTTCAGAGTAAAAATTTCGAGAAATATTATTTGCTATTGCGTAAGTGTTTGATAGAGCAAAATGCATTTGAATTTTTAAAGCAATTGCAAATTATAAAACGATGGTGCATCAAAACTTGTGAAGATTTTAATGACATTATTTTCGTTAGTTTTTTTGTACTGTTTTTAAAATTTTTTAAAATGTTGGGAAAATGAAAATAGTATACTTTTGCAATATGTAATCAAAAACATATTGTTGATATTTTCTCTATCTTTTTAAGGTAGTCAGGAAAAATCGACACAATTTAAAGTAAAATTTTACTTTCTTAAGTTTTTTTTTTTATTTCATGTTAAAGTATAATTTCATAATGATTTAAATGATCGAAAAATATTTGCATATCTAAGAAAAAATTAAAAACAAAATTGATTACTTTTGATAAAATTAATAAGCGATAGATAATTAATGTAAATTAGGATAAATAAAAATAACCGATCTGTGGGTCTATACAGTCATCTGAAAACATTCGTAGTTGATGGATCTGTGGATAATTCCATAATCATATGATAAATTTGCAGGAAACGACCACGAGTTAAGTAATTAAAGAACAGTATTTAACAAATTTTTGCAATAATAGCAAACATAACAAAAAACATTGATGAATTTAATTCAATCAATGTTTTAGGCCTTTTTAACAGCCAATGAAAATATTTCTAAACTTATCCAAATGCTCTCCAGTAAATGCTTTTCACCAGAACATCATCGATGCGGGTAAGAAATTCTGTATTTTCCCTTTTATCTTTTTTTTTTTAATTAATAAATTTCATTTTTATTAGCATTTTAACATTATTAACTTCTACTACTATTGCTACAACTACTACTACTGTTTTTCTCTTCTTCCTTCCTTATTAATAATTTTCTTTTTTTCAGGATTTTAAAAATTTTTTTATCATATCTTTCAATGCAATATCGAGGAAAAATATTTGAACGATTAATTTATGAAACAAAATATCGTCTTTTGGATATTATCATAGGAATGAGTTGCAGTGGTGGTGGATTTTGTCTTCTGGATACATTAATCAAATATGGTGTCACTTTAATCTTTAATTTTTTTTAGCTGATATTACTGGATAATAATCCGGATACGTATTACTAGATTATATAATTTAGTTATAAAAATAAGTAAAATGTATCCAGAAATATTTATATTATTTTTAGCAATTTTTGCTTAACTAGAGAAAGTTTTAATAGCATAAGAGAGAAATGAATTTTAATAAGCAAATAAATTAAGTGATAATAGTTTTGATAGTAATTATGATGAAACAAAATTCATTCATTAAATTTAATGATCATTTATTATTTGCTAGCAATTAAATCTATCAACAAAGACTTTTCCAAATGGAGCCTTTGTAATAATTGTTTAATTTTAATTACCGACAGATTTGTCAATGATAAGAAAACGAATTGAATTTTTTTTTTACAAATACTTCTTTGAGGTATTAATATTGGAGTTGCAAAAATTCATGCCATACAACAATGCATATTGAATGGAAATGAAGAAGTAGTAAGTTGTAATTTGATTAATTAATTAGTCGCCAGCTTTTCTAACCCAAATATCACATGACATTGTATGTTGAAGTATCATATGATACTGTAATCAATTTTTCTGAAATAGATTAAAATAACACATTTTTAAATGTACCAAACAAAATTGAAACATTGGTTATTGCATGAACTTAATTGCGCTAGTTTGGGCCAATTGTTATAAACTATCTAGCATTATTAATTTATTCTATACTGAAATAGAAGTATTTTATTTTAAAAAATAATTTTTTTAATTGTAATTTTTAGTAGTGATTGAAAAATATTACAATTAAAAGACATAGCTCGATTATATATTTTAGGCATTGCATTTAATTTTAAATGGCTTTGAAGTGAAATATATCAAGGAATTACCTGATAGTAATTTACACGAACAAGCATGCAAGGTTTAATTTATATGAAACTTTTTTTTCATAACTTAAAATTTTACCGGAAATTTTAAAATTAGCACTTTAACCTAAATATGTCGAAAAAAAATTAATTAATTGATTAATTATGTGCTGTCTGCTTTTCATGTCACATAATGATATTTTTCAATTGACATTATTATGATATCTCCTTCCTTTTTTAGATATTAGAAATTTTTAGAAAATTCAATGAGCAATCTTTTCCATTGTAATTCTTTCCATTTTTAATTACCGTTACTAAACATAACTTTCTTAGATATGGAAATATAGAGAGATTTTATTTTTAAAAATTTTTTTTGTAAATATTTTTTTTTAGATTGTTGATTCGATAAATATTTATTTGGATCGTTTAAATTTGAAAATTCAGTACTGGACTATGACATTATTGAAGGAGAATAGTACGAAATTCATGCTTGATACTGATACGTTCCCAATTTCAAATATTTGTTTGCATCGTACCGGTCAAATTGATCGAAATGTATACTCTCCTTTATTATTTCACTTTAAAAAAAAAAAAAAATTTTCCACTGATCTCTTTTTTTTTTCACTTTGCTTACCAAAAATAAATTTATCAAATTCTGAGTGATATCTATTTTGCTAACCAAACCTTTGACCACACTCCTGATAATATATCTATTCCTGATCTGATTCAAATTGATGGAATAAAATTTAGCATTATCAAAAAACTAAATTAAATCGAAATTCCCTGATTAATTATTCTTCTTTTTTGAAAATAGAATTAACTATGATGAATTCTCAGATATGTCTCAATGTTTCATCAAGTAAATTATTGTCAACAACAACATTTTCATCCAAAAAATCATCACATGTGGTAAATTTTAATTATAGACTGATCTGTGTAATTGTCATTAATATGTGAAAAAAATTAGCCTGAAATTTCATTGTATTCTAACGATCAAAAAAATGTTTTGAAAAAGATGATTCAATTATTTGGCGGTCAACTATAGTACATGAATAATTATTATTAGAGCTATTAGAGATGGAAAGTTAGTTAATGAAAGGTAAATTATTCTATTAGATGACTGATTTAAGTTTGATGTACAACAGTCAGACTTTATTTTTCTAATTTAACTAAACCGATACTACCATCATACTGTAACTGTTGCAAAGAAGAGAAATACGAATAACATTAATTTAACAGTGTTATTAATTAGAAATTTTAATAATATTTTGCAACCTTAACAAGTGATATTATTATTATTACTTTAGGTACTGGTTATGCATTCATTCACTTTGTCATCAGCTGAAAGTATTATGGATATTGGTATTCATCAAAGTAATTTTCCGGTTCAATTTCATAAGCATTTACGGCAAGTTGATTAATTTTAAGCTTTTATAAATTTAGTAATTTAGTTCTACTAAATTGTCCCCCCTAAAATGTTTGCAAAAGTACGGAAAGTAGATGAATTAAAAGAATTACAAAAACTGTTTTTTTCTTCCCGCATTTTCTCATTAAATATTCGTATATTTTTTCAAATTTAAACTTAAAATATTTAATGTAAATTAATTTCTTCTTGCTTATATATATATATATATTTTTTTTTGAAAGGAAATTTGTCACATTTAAAGCGTGGTATATATAAGATAAAAGAGTAAACAAACAAAAATCTTAAAGCAATTACTTTTTAATAGTAATTACCTTTCTAGTAATTACTTTACTAGTAATTACTTTTCATGCCTTAATGATTTTAATAATTTTTTTTTCTTTTTTTTTTGAAGATTTCATTTTGGCAATCCAAATGATGAAATGGATATGATTTGTGTACTTCACAATAATAGCAGTTGTATTTATTGGTTCCCAAATGAAGATGGCAATAAAATAGGTGAGGAAGTTAGTGAATAATAATATCTTTATCAATCGTTATAATTCGAATAGCTTAGCTTACTTTTTAAAATAACACGAATTATTGATTATTATTCGATATAATGAATAAAGTATTTTTAATTTAATCCAATTACGTATTATTTTCTTTTCCATAGATAAGTCAAAATTAAAATTGATATCTCTCAATTTGAGAATGACCTCCTGATACTTTACAATTACAATTATATTGTTTGAAAAATGTTCGAGAAAAAAAAGACAAGAAATACGTAACAATTATACTTTTAAACGTGTGAAAGTACGAAAGCTATATCATTAATAGATACACGAGTACACGTAAAATTAACGCATACGCCAAGTGATTATATCAATGAAACGAACGATCTCGTTGTGTTACAACTCTGGGATATGCAAATTTCTCCAGCACTACTACTGGCACTCATTAAGAAAACTGAATTAAAACAATAAGAACTGGTTTTGGAAAATATTTAAAGCTCAATTATTTTCCGTTTTTTTTCTTAATTTTAATTCCAGTATTTGTCAATTGGTTGTTAATATTCCTCAAATATTCTCATTTATCAAATTTAATTGATTTCTTAGATTTGAATTTTATTTTAAAATAATATTATCAAAACTTAAATTGTAAATAACAGTTCAGTGTCAGTATTATTTCGCTATTGTAAAAATATCAATACTTGAATATCATTTTCGTAATTCAATAATTATACTGTATAGTACCATGCAGTAGATAATGAGAAAGTACTGTACCATCTTTGTCAACATATTTTCCCTTCTCTTTGCCTATAACTATTATTTCCACAGATAATTAGTTGTTTGTAATTGTTTGTAATTGCAGGTAATATTATTACATACAGGAACAATTGTCTTTCTTTTTTAAATTACCAAAAAAAAAAAAAAATATTTTATTGTAATCATTCGGATTTTAACATTTCACTAATCCCGGATATTATTATCAACATCATTTGTATGATAGTTGTTGACGCTTTAAATAAAAAGGAAAAATTCATCAATTTAATAAATTCCATACATATTTCTCATGATAATAACCAAATTTTTGAAATTTAAAATGAAATTTCATTGAAATCCTTTATTTTAATTTACTAGAATAGATCAACGCATGCCAAAAAATGCTTGATTGAACAACAATAACGCTATGTGGAATATTGAGTAGTAATTCGAGTGATACATTGTAACAAGAATTGTTCAGAATTAGTAACGAAATGAAAGCAATATAATCAAGTGATTAACTGATTAAAATCAGGCAACTAGCATTCCAGTTGATATCGATTAAAGTAATTACTTTATCATTTTCCCACTTTGTCGAAGAATCCTGCATTATTGAAAATAGCATTTTCACACTGCACATCTATTTTCACAAGTTACTGAATCGGAGACGATCATACTTTATTCAAAAAATACATCTTATCGTTTTTATACGTTGTTATTCAATCGGAGAAGGTAATATTTCCTGGAAAAGTTTTTGGGGGTGAAAGGGAGAAAAATGGACGAACATAATGTATACATATATATGTACAGTATGAATAAGCTCAGCATTTAGAACAAAAAATTATTTGGTTCATTAAAAAACTTTCCTTTTTTCCTAGAATGAACAATAATATTCCGGAATTATTAATTCAGTATTATAACGATAATGATACATTAAAATTTATCGGAAACAATGAAATTATTGATTTTTCGAAACGAAGAACTTCGTGTATCATGATGATGATATGTACCAAATGTCGAACAAATATCAATGAAATTTCTACAAAAATTGCATGTGCTGATTGCATCATTAATTGTAATTCTTCTTTCATTTTCAAATTTAAAATTTTAATTTCGAAATTGAAATGATAGACTCATTGTCCTTCGTGGGGAAATTATTCGCATTATTATCAAAATATGAAAAAAACATTGATCTGAAAAAGTAGAAAAAAAACAGGAAAGAAAATATGGAACCAATGATCGGAATTATTAAAAAACATAAAGGTTTAATCAGTACAATCATAAACTTGAATATTTGAAAAAGGACCAAAAAAGAAAGATAAACAGTACATATACAAATGTGTGTGAAATTAAGAAAAATTGAACACTTAAAACTCAGAATAGAAAAACAAGTATTAAAAAAGCATTCAAATGCAGAAAGAATCTATATACAATAAAAGATTACCGTGGAATGTTACCGAATAACATTCGATACGGTAAGCTATTTTCAGTTGTGATTGTGAACCACATAATACGCGGTACAAATAGTTTAGTAATAAGATGAATAAAACATTCATAACATCAGCTATTATTAAGCAATTGAATTGACTTATTAGTTTTAAATTCGCTATTAAGCAATTGACTTATTAGTTTTAAATTCGTCATATTACATCATCTCATTAAAAAATCAAGAAGAAATTATTAAACTATTTAAATTCAAATTAGAAGAAGCATTAAGTTTAAAAAAAAAAATTTGAGAATTATCAAAATGAAATCATCAAAATATCTGGATGTCAGGGGTGTTTTGTTCTTAACAATGATTAATCGTTTTAGTATTTTTCGATGATAATTGAAGATTACTGATGAACTTTATGATTCGTAGCTTTCTTCCGAAACATAACCATCACGTTTAGTCTAAAATAATCAATGATAAATAACAAGAACATAAAATTATACTTTTTTTTTTTTTCAAACAAATGTATGATTACAAGGAATGACAGTATAATTTTAAAAAATAACAACAATAAATCATGATTATATAATTTTAAAGAAATAGTAATTATGAGTGAAAAATAATTATTAAAAATTTTTCAAATGATTAATATTAATTACATATACAAATTACTAATAAATACATTTTTTTTCTCATAATAGTTCAATGATAGAATTTAAAATTTGATTAATTCTAATAATATAGTTTAATCATTTTTAATCTCAAAATTATATCAAATTTATTTTGAGGAATTATGAAAATTTCCAGGAAAAAAAATTTTGTAATTTATAAGAACGTGTAAATTTTTTAAATTATAAAAAACAGATATATAGAGATTTTCTTTTCTTTTTTTTTCAGTAAAACAAGAAATTTCATACCGTTTCAGGAGTGATATTTTTTGAATCATTTACTGTTGTTTGATTCTGTGCAGCAACACGTCGTTTTAATTCTTCATTCTCTTTCATTAATCGTTGAATTTCACGCTTTTGTTGCTCAATTATTTCCTAGAAATTAAAAGATTAAACTGTCAAAATTAAATTTTTTTAACAACTGTTCAAAATCTCCTTGAAGTATTTTAAATCATAAGTTTAGAAAAAAAAGAAAGAAAGAAATCCTATCAATTTCATTTGTATAGTTTTCCGAAATCATTTTTGCCTACTACGTCTTTCATGCAACGTATTGCGACGATTTCTTTATGGGATTAAAGGATAAATGAATATTATCAATTTCATATGATAATATAAGTAATTATAGTTCTCTAATTCAATCCAAACAATCTTACTTCATATCCATTTATTATCAGTTAAATGAATTAGTCCCAACAATTAGAGAATCAATGAAAAAACTTACCTGTTGGCTAACTGCATTCAACTGAGGATTTTTTGACCATTGTTTCATATCGCTGAAGAAAAAAAGACATTGGATTAAAAAACACATGCGTATTTAATTTAATGATCAAAATTCTAAAATTTGAAGCAAAAATGAACGTATTTACAATTAGTTAATACAGTTAAAGTTCGGCAAATTTTTGAATTTTAATACTAATCATTTGAAGCTTTGGTCTTTTTAAAAAGGACAACTTTTCAGCAAACAAACAAATGTGATTAATTTTATTTGTATGAGAAAATACACATTTTTCTTAATGATTATAACCATCTCACTAAATAAAATTAGTCGCTTCACAGTGATCCTGACCATTATGACAAGACCAAAACTATTGCTTTTGCCAAAAATGAAGCTGACTTACCCACTCGAATTACTCCAAAATTATTCCCTTTCTTTTGATTCTACTCATTCTAATTAATAATCGTTAAATTAAATCGAGACCTACTACTATCTATCTAATTAATTTGGAAATGAAATTACTGGCTTTTCTAATGTTTTTGTTCATTACAGTAATAATTCAAAATAATTGCCTCATTAATCATTCTGCCATTAAAGTAAATATTATATTATATTATACAATTTTATTACAGGTATGACTTATCTGATGATATTCAGAAAATAAATAAAAATACTAATAAATACTGTTGGGAAAAAAATTAATAAATTTAAGTAAAGAAATGATTAATGAAGACATAATAAAAACCTCGTTCCGTTTTCGCTAAAGCACCATTTTGTGCCACATTCTTTTACAATATTGCTGTCGTCATCATCATCGTCATCATCATCATCATCGTCATCGTCATCAATAAAGCCATTATTACTATCATCATTTTTCTTCTTTTCTTTGCTATTAATATTATTATTGCTCTTACCATCATCATTATTATCGTAATGAGAAGATTTTGCTGGTATAGCTAATCGTATCTCATTATTGCCATCATTATTTATATCAATTAAAGTTGGCTTCAGTAGGGTTCCACTATTCATAGCTGTTGAATTACGTGAAGAACAGTGTGGATTAGTTCTGAAAATACAATAATTAATTACATTAAAAATTAGAAAAGATATTTAAAAAAAAAAAAGTGAAGATTAAAATTAATGTTTGAAAGTTAGTTTTAAACATAAATTTTTCTTCTAATTGTTTCATTTTCTTAATTAAAAAAAAATACTGAAAATGCATTATAGTATTTTATTTCATCATTTGAACTCTTTCAACTCATTTGTTGTTTTTTTTTTTTTTTTTGTAAATTTTTAAAAATATTTGAAATTTTGTAAAATTCGTTATCCTAAACAAAAGAAAAAAAATTGTATAAATGACCTTGGTATTGAGCATTTTGGTACATCATAAATAGCATTACTACTATCCATTATTTCTAAATGTGACGGATATGCGGAAGTCTTGTACATTGTAAACGGAACGGAAGGTACACAATATCGATCATCATCAACTAACAGTTTGTCAGAATTTCCGGATGAGGAAGATGTTGATGGAATACACTGATGAGTATTAAATCTTGGATTAGATTGTTGCAGTGTTGAATGATAAGTAGTATGATTAATTTGTTCTGTTTTATGTTCCACCGGACTGCTACTATTCGATGAACTCAAACTGTAAACATATTGATCGTTTCAGATAATTAAATAATTATGCTTACTAATTATTAGCTATGGAAAAATACTTGAAAAAAAAGACAAACAGAAATATGTGATAAAATTGAAGATAAATTTAAAACTTGAGATAAATTAGGAAATTCTTCTAGAATTACTTCAGGAAAGATTCTTATTACCTGCTACTGTGATTCTGACTTTGATATCCACTAGATGATGGCGCAACAATGGTATCTGGACACGTAATTACTGCTTGTTCACGATCCATTGATGTAGCAGTACGTCGTTTACTTTTACGTGGTGGACGTATACTACGAGAATGCATTGTTGTAGATTCCTGTGTTGTTTCATCCGAATCAGTATCGTCATTTCGATGAAAACCACCAACTGAGTATTCGGATAAAATATTCGATGATACGTATGAGCCATTTTCTGGTGCTGCTGATTTACTGCTGGCATCAAATACACTAATCCTTTCACGACTTGTCGAAATATTCGGTAATGTTGTATATGGATTCCTAAAATTCATTTTTATATGTGACATTTGAGCAAAAAATGAAATGATTACCAATTAATAACCCATCATTTGACAGTCCTTTAACATTATATAACAAACGTAATAACAGTAAAATATGTATTTTAATAAAATTATACTATAGACTTATCACACTGTAGAACAGGAACTCTTCTTTAAATATAGAATTTCAAATAAATTTCAACATAACATGCCAACTTTATAAGCGAAATAAGCGATTATCATGATTTAAGTTGAAAATGTTGCTATGTGCATGTAAAATTAATAACTAAGATGTTAAAATATCCAGGAATTTACATAACTCTACTATAAATTATAGTAATCCTTAGTGAGAGTAACAATTAGGAGGCAATAATATGATAGCTATAAAATGAAGAAGATTCCTATTTTTAAATTTTCGTAATAGTAAAATCAAATTCTGTATGTAAATATGTAATCTTTACTAAATTATATATTGTAAAGAAAAAATAGAAATTATAAAATAAAAAGCAAACATACTATATACTACGGTAAAACTATATTCCAATAAATATTATGAAATGATTAGTCCAGTAATTATAAAACTTGCTATATTAACCAAATAAATAAAGCAAGCAATAACCTTTTGCTGTGCCGCTCACAGGAAGCGTTTTCAGTAAAATATCGCTGATTACGGTGGTGTCCATTACGGTGTTTCTGTACCGTTAAACCGGCTTGTCGTACAGCCAAACTATCATTCAGTAAGGCTATGTCTAATACATAATCATCATTTGTATTTAAATGAGCTGCTGGTGTTGTTTTTGTCATCACATGTGATTCGCTTACTGTATTACGAAGATGCGACGGAATTTTCGCATTATTGTTGTAAGTATGTAATCTAAAAAATAAAAAAATCAATATCAGCTAAATTAATCAATTCATTACTAAAGAGAAAAAAGTTAATTAAAATTAGTGATTCATATTTATGCGACAAATATTTAGCATGTCAAGGAAGTATCTAAAATTACATATTTAAAAATTTGCTTTATTACCGTGAAATATTTGTATTATCGTAATCAGAAGTAGAACTTTCAACAGGTAACAATGCATAGTCTCTAGAACCATCATTTCGCATTCGTATATAGCGTAATTTCGCCAAAATTAATCGTAATTCTGCCATCTGTGAGTCATATTTAACAGCTTGTTCATGAATCTAAACTTGAATAAAAATGAATATCACTGCAATATCGGAGCAAATGTCCCAGTATATCTCTAACAATATGTGGTAAATCTGTGATTTTTTCCTGCTTAATTTCAATTTATTATTAAAATAGTTACTGTTTTTTTTTTGATGCAATAAAAAACTTTTTTAATTTAAATTTTTTTTATTTTTTTGTTTGAAACTAAAACATTTACAAATCAAATATTACTTCGTAGAATAAAAGTTCATCAAATTGTCGCAACAAATATGATTTTTCATTATAATATATCGTAAAAAAAAAAAAAAAAAAAAAAAAAAAAAAAAAAAAAAAAAATTATTTTTTTTTA
>JARVGP010003494.1:0-10326 GCA_029876185.1 Mansonella ozzardi | reverse complement strand
GTACAAATAAAATGACATCAAGAATATCTATCTACATGACTGTCCACAACTGTCTATATGATTGTCCACAAAATTCTTTCGTCAATTCTTTCGTGCCGCCTCCACCTGTGTCCCTACAGTGCACACTAAAGATACCAAAGATCGCTTCTCGTTGCAATTATTGAAATAGTTTGTGACTCTTCACATACGACATTGTTGAAAAAGGAGAAAGGAGTGCAATGCATACAGCATTGCAGACAACAATGAGTTTAATTGCCCTCTCATTTGGTTTCATTCAAATTTCACTTTTTCATCTTTGCCCTCCAATTCTTAAGACCAATTCCTAGTCGATTATTTCTTGAATTTTTGATTAATATACCTTCTTGAAACTTATCTAACTAACATCTAAAGAATCTCAATTAATTACATTAAGTAAAGACATTTTATTTAATCAAATTTCAATAGAATACTATTCTTTCCTGATAGCTTCATTGAATTAGTTTTTACAAAGTATCAACATTTCAGCAAGACAATGATGATGAAAAATGAAAAAAGTAAAAGTTTTTTGTTTGTCAGATAAAAGTAAATAGCAGTTGTCACTTTTTATTGCTTTCACTGCTGATCTTCAACATTGCGTATTTCTTTTTTTTTTTCAAAAACTAAAACTTATATATGTTTCTGCAAATAACGAAGGAAGAAATGAGTCATAATTGTGAAGAAAATGTAAAGTATGAATTGAAATTGAAATTGCCACACTTCTTTTACATCTTCCTGTTATTTTGATTGAGTACTAATAGAACAGGATTACACTAACTGTTAAACTTTAAGTTCTCAATATATACTGTTGGTCAATTTCTCTTTTTACCAGATTTTAGTGTTCAGGAACAAATGAAAATTTCGTACTTTTTTTCAAAATTTCTAAATTGACATCAGCAATAGGTAACTGCTAATTCAGGAATTTAAAAATAACATTGTAAAATTTAAAATAACACTAAAAAAAAAAAACTTCCCGACATTCTATAATACCAATATGGAATAGTAGAAAAAGTGAAACTATATTTCATTTTGTCATAACTATCAAAGTTATGATAAAACTGATAAATATTTCATTCCCCGTTACCACGTATTGCTTAGTGGTTCAATTCAATAAATCATAATACAAATATTTTCAGTCATGTTGTATTTCTTTTTCAATTACAACCATAAACCAGGATCGATGATGGAAAATAAAAAGGATATAAATGAATAAATACAGAACATACTGGAAATGAATAAAGTAATGCATAACTAACCGGAAATATTCTCCGCCTTGTTTAGATTCAAAGTTCTGCATTTTGTCGTCTTTTTTCTTGATTTTCTTTTGATGCTGCTTCTGAAATAGCAATTTTGCAACAAAATTTTTTTGTTTCCAAAGAATTATTACACTAAGCTAGCAGCCGAAACAATTAGTCAATACATGGATCTTAAACTCTCTTCAAAGAGTTTGGAGTTTAATTCTTTAGAAAATTTCCATTAAGGAATAAGTATTAAGGAAAAACTTTTCTCACGCTATAACAGTTTATCATTTTTAGCGCGACCCGAAGCAATTCTCTAATAAAACTAACATAAATTAATAATTTCGAATCATCTTACTGACAAATTGGCTACTATTACATTGCAAAGGAAATGAAGCAGAAGTTGGAGTGAATTAAGTAAATGATGCAAATGAAGATTACTACTATACATTTTTATATTCCCATAGATTGTTGGAGAAGATAGACCAAAATAAAACTATTACTTTGTTTTCCAAATTCAAATTCAAAACAATTGTTCAGACAGAAAGGAATCCTTAAACAACCTTAATCAAATGTGTAATAACTGTAGAAATATGGCAAAGGTATCACTTTCGAGACAGATAAAATTAGCTTTAAATACAAATTGAGATTTTCTTTCCTTTCATAAAAAGAAAGTCGAAAAAGCTAAAAATAATTTTTGCTTTGTGATTTAAAACAAATGCTATCAGAGAGATGATATGAGAAGAGAAGACTGTATATATGAAATTAACAGACGCATGAATTGAATAATTTTATTAATCTAACTTTTAAGATTTCAAGCATTATTCCGACACCTTTTCATACTATTCCGAAATTTTTTTCAAATTAAAACGTTTTCAAATTTAGAAAATTGAAATGCGCCTCAAATAAATGTCCTCATATGTTGAAATTAGTCATTTCCCAAAGTGTACAGTTCGTTCATTTCTCAACCTAAATTTTACTGAAACAATATAACACAATAAATAGTGAGACAAAGAGAGAGAGAGAGAGAGAATAAAGAAGAGCCGCACTTCAATAATCATCGATGTATCTGATCTGATCTGATCTTGATCTAAGCATCTGATCTTCTTTTTCTACCCAGAAAATCGTTTTTCTTTTCTTTATTTTCCTTCTTTCACATTCTAAAAGTTTTGTATTCCTTGTTCGCTTCGTTTTTTGAACGTATTTTGCCTTCATCTCTTTTCAGAAGGATGACCTTGTCATCTGTTATCACTGTTACCTGTTACGTTACCTGTTATCACTGTTACCTGTATCGTCACCTGTTATCATTGTTACCTGTATCGTCACCTGTTATCACTGTTATCTGTTACGTCAACTATTATCACTGTTACCTATTACGTCAACTGTTACCGTCGTTTCTCTCTACGCCTATCAATTGCATCAATGCAGGAAATCCTACCATATCGTCAGGGAGCAAAGATTTTGAAAATTAATAATGTATGTAAGAAATTGTTAATTTTTTCAGACATTTCCCACATTTGTCAATAAAAATTGATATCACTTCGATGTGCAACTGTCTTTGTTTGTAAAAAAATAATTAAAGTGAAAAGAAAAAAGATAATAAATAATAAGTAATCAGATTAGAAGAACACGGAAAAATTCATTCTCAATTAGGTACAGCAATATGTTAACAATTATATGTATGGCAGAGATATCTACATTTGTGTACTGTTTAAGACTCAATTCATTAATATTAAACCTGGATAAACAACTTTCAAACCTAAATAAACAACTTTCAAACCTAAATAAACAACTTTCAAACCTGGATAAACAACTTTCAAACCTAAATAAACAACTTTCANCTAAATAAACAACTTTCAAACCTGGATAAACAACTTTCAAACCTAAATAAACAACTTTCAAACCTAAATAAACAACTTTCAAACCTGGATAAACAACTTTCAAATCTAATATGGAAAGGAAAATCAATAGTTAGTAAATCAATATAAATATTGATGAAAGAGAGTAGCTGAAAAACGATGCACTAAATGTGAGTGAGTGAATGAGCAAGGGCATCTGATCCACAGTGCATATATATTGTGTGTGTGTGTGTGTGTGTGTGTGTGTGTGTCTGTGTCTGTGTCTGTGTCTGTGTGTATATGTCTGTGTCTGTGTCTGTGTCTGTGTCTGTTTGTGTGTGCTTGTATCTATGTGTGTGTGTGTGCATGTGTGTGTGGGTTTGTATGCATCATCAGTATATCTATCCATAAATCAATTGCCGAAGCAAATATTTCGGCGAAATAGATAGAGATCAAACACTGAAATATGACTGAGTATGGTTCAAAGGTCAATCAAATAATTAATTGTCTGAGAAAAATACATATTTTCATAGCTTATCGCTTAATATTTCTATCTTCAGAATCAATTCAATTTTTAGTTCTTTTCTAAATGTGTCTGTCTATTCAATTTTTCATTTTAGATAAGAATTGAAAATAGTAATTGTTCATCAAAATTTCGATATGCTATGCAAAATAAAATATCAAAGTAACAATTTAACATACGCTGATTTTCTTATCAACAATCGGAAAATTTTATTATTTCTGTATTAGCAAATTACCTTTTAGACTATTTACATTTTTTTTAAACTTTTTAAGGAACGAAATTTTACAAAAAATTCATATTTAATAATTAATGAATAATTCTTAATTTGTGAGAAGTTATGAACTATTTAGACTCAGATAAATAAATAATAAATCAGGCATTGTTAATTAACTAACTATTAAATATGAGCAGAAAAATGGACACATATATATAGGATTAAAGAAATGAAGATTACAGTATCCATCTACTTTACCGTATCAATATTTTTTTATTTTCTATTGAATAAACTAGATGGACATAGCAATTCCTTGAATATTGCAAATAACTGGAATATGAGAATATATATAACAATTTAAAATTTGAGTGAAAAATGAAATGAGATTGCATGGAAAAGAAAATGAAAAGAAGAGTCAAAGATCCAAATTGCACAGTATGCAATCCTAAAATCATACATCCAAGAATATTTCAGGCTAATTTTTAGTACTTAAAGGAGGATAAAAGGTTCAACCACTATCAGGGCCGCTAGCAATAAAAAAAGATAAATTATTCACAATCCAAATTGAAAAAAAGTAATCCAAATTGATAAAGCGTTAAGAAAAAGTAACAGACAATATTCAGTTATCAAATCTATCAATTAAAATAGGATAACTATAAAAAATAATCATAGGAAGGAAGTAAATAAGTCTGGAAAGTAGAAATCTAAAATTCTAAGGCTAAGCTTTCTAGCAGTGATTTTTGTTGCTTCTTTTTCCAACTTTGCAATAAATTTTTATTTCTCAAAAATTTTGTTCATTTTTCAAAACTTGAAATTTTCGTCACAATTTATTTCAGAAACAAAAGAAGTTGAAATTATATCATTTCAAAATTTTCTATAAGAAGCTCAATGATAAAGCACAATGAGTGCTTTTGCTTATTGGCCAAGCTAAACAACAAAAGCATCAGTAGATGAACAAATGACAACTGTTCCACTAATAATTTCATTTATCTACATGACAGAGAAATTCGCTCCTCTTTTTTCTTCACTAACAACTTTAGTTTGTTTCTCGTGAAAATTTTATAATATTCTTGAAATTTAACGTATCGCCCTTCAAAAAAAACAAAAAATAGATGATATTGCTACATATTCGAACAACTGGGAAAAATCGGAAGATTAATCAGTTTCAAAACGATGTAACTTCTGAATGGTGTAACTACTGAAATCTCTCTCCTTCACAAAAGATTTTAATATCAGTGTCAGTATAACTGGTATATTTCAGGTAGATAATGTAACATGAATGTATTATTTGAAAAACCGTAAGTAAGAAGGAAAGATGCTCTTTTCCAAAATACAAAAGAACATTATTGATCTCTAGGCACTTCATTAATCACATGTTCGGATTTAATTAAAAAGGTAGAGATTTCAGTTAAAACTTGAATTAGAAGCAAAAAATCTCAGCTAAAATTTAAATTGGAGCGTAAAGAGTTTTTAATATTCTAAATTCAAGCAGCGAAATAAATCTGGTTTTACTGATTTTCTGCTCTAGTAATCATAACAGTATCGGATAATTATTTCCTTCTAGTGAGTAAGTATCAATCTTAATTGACAAGAAAGGAAGAATAAGTTGGAATACAGGTAAGATGGAAATATTGGTTCCTGAAAATTAGCATAGATGCAGATTAGTTCAGCAATAAACATTGATATCGAGTCACGATTCAAATGTTATTTGAAAGAACAGAGCTCCGCACACTAAAAAAGCGAAAATTGGGCAAAAATAAACTTTTTTCTAACAATTTAGAGTCCAATAAAGAGCTAGTTAATGCAAAACAACCTTGGCCGACAAAATTTCCTTGTCTATTTTATCTTTGACATAGTGTAAATATATGAATCTCGAATTCTTATCTAAGATTTGAATCATCCCTTCGGAATTCGTAAGTGTGGTAGGTATTATGCTCTTTTCAACTGCAATCAACGAAGCATGCGCAATTTCTGCGTAATCTATGCAAAATATACTTCATAAATCTTACACATCTTCAGGCATTTCTCCGGCTTATGATCGTAATTGCACATAAACAAAATAGAAACAGAGAATCTCATAAAAGAATTGGATAGTTCATTGAGTCGAAGAGTGTTCTAACATTGCGTAGAGTGAGCAACTTTCTTCTTCAAACGTTGCGTCATTTTTCCAAAAAGCTAAGACGTAACAACAATGATGAATAAAAAATATTAATCAATAGATTAAGAATAAAATGTCGGGAATCAGATCACTGGGTCATACGAAAAGATTTATCAGAGAAAGAGCTAAAAATAATAATTCGATATAGTTACTTTAATGGATACAGAAAAAATTAAACCGAAAATGGACATCGACTCATAATTTAGAACAATCAAGTTCTCCTTTTACAACAGAATCCTGTCATTGTTTTGGTATGTGATGAAAAAAGTTCAAAGACTTTCATTAGGACTTATCTAATATAATGGCATAATGATGAAGAACACCTGGAATATAAGACTTAAATAAACCTTCCATTGGCCAAAGGTTAAAATAATGTATAAAAGATATACATACATTGGACATCATTGTCGTTGTTTGTTTGCTGGGATATTTGATTCTGATCGGCAATCTTGAAAATGACTTACTGCTTTCAAAAAACTGAAATAGATTTAAGCATAAAAAAAATTTTTGAAAAATAAGTTCAAAAAACTGAAAAAAAGTACTGGCAAATAGTTTGTATCAAATCCCTGATTATGATTGTTTTTAAACACTAAAAAAAACCCCGTTCTCGTAGCCTCTCAAAAAAATTTATTACTGCAAGACATGTAAATATTATCACGCCGTCCAGAAGAAGAAAAATCCAGTAAATCTATGCAACGTTCCTTAAAGATGTCATTAGAAGACACAAATCAGCACAATTTTATATCTATTATTTAAAGCAAAAAAAACTGAAGCAAAATTGGTGCTTTACCATTTGAAAAGATTTATAATAAATATGACAGCAATGACCATAAATTCTGTTTTTCATCCATCTATGGAAAAAGAACCGAAGTTATGATATTTTATCAGTGTATTGTAAAATTGTATAGCACCATAACATTTCTCAGCCGCCGGACTTCTTATATCACGTCGCTAAGTTTTGTTGAATGTTATATTTTGCGCTGTTTTAAAGCTAATCAAGGACGTTGTTTGAAATGTCATCATTGTTTATTTGTCATGAATTACTATCAGTTTAAAAAGTCAAGATAAGGTTAATTTTGTTTATGCAACCATACAATTTTACTTGAACTAAGCTTACTTACTCACTTCAATTCTTGCACCTTGGCATTGAAGCTTTATCGATTGCGATGCCTAAACTGATCTAGGAATAATAATACAAATAGATGGAAACTATTGACAATAAAAAAAATTACAAAAAAAGGAAGGTTAAAAGCACAGCTCTCAATTCCTATAATGGCCCCAGTCAATAAGCTCTTCGCTTTTGAAAAAGGTGAGGCATAAGCAGCCTAGTGCGATCGATAATAAGGAAAATGTGTAAGACAAATGAAGGTTATGACAGCCTGAAAGTATGAGTCCTATAAATTCATGCATTCACTTGTCTTGGCTTTTATGTATATTTACTGCAAAGTGCTGTTGGCTTGTAATGAGCAGTAATTACACTCCTAATGTTCGGCGTTACTCTGAGATTTTAATGATACTAGTCGTTGAAAATTAAAATTCGGATTTCAGTAAGGAAAGTTCCTTTATATTAAAATAAAATGTTTTTTAATTAGTACTTTGTATATTTAACATATAACAATGAAATTCTGAGTTAAAGGAACCAACCTGGAAATCTTCCGGGATATAGATTGGTGAGAACATTAAAATCGGCTTATAAAAAATTGATGGAAGACCATCGTGATTGATTATTGTTATCCGTAACTTTTTTTAAACAAATGGTCATATTTTCAGCGAACAGATTTTTTATCAGTTCATGCAGTTGCAATTAGGGATAAAATTATTCAGATGATATATGCAGTAAGGATTGACAGGTTTTATTTACTTCAGTTTCACAACAAAGCTGACTACCAAAAACTTGGTTTAAATAAGTCTGTGAATCAATGATCTCATCATGAAGTCATTTGGATATGTTTATAGTAGAACTTACATTATATCACCGCATAACATTTCAAAAACTTTGCCAAATCTTTCCTTCACTTTAATGCAAAGGCTTTTGTTTTAAGAATAATTTGAATATTCTGACATGAAAACTACTTCGCTTTACGCAATTTGATAGACTAATAGGCTAAGATTGTGCGATAATTCGTGATTAAAATTTAGTAGAAACGGTTGAAATATTACTTTATTTGCGCTGAATATTTGATCTCTAACTGTTTGGTTACCAATGAACAATAGACAGAAGCGAATTTCTTTTTTGAAATTTAATGTTTTGTAAATCGTTTTCCACCTTGTTTTCAACTGAAACAGTTTATAAAATTCATTAAAAAACCAGAATTTGATTAACGCCAAAAATTCAAACCAATTATCAAACTTCGCATTCTTTCGCAAATTACAATTAATTTTCTACTGAAACAAACTATAGACATTTCTATTTTCATGATGCTGCAAGTCAATACTGAAAATGATCTTTTTTAATTAATTTTTTTAAGATGTGGATTCGATTGTATTTTGACTGCTTGCTTTAAAAATATCACGCAATGATAATTGCGCACTGCATTGTAGTGTACTGTACATTTATGAGTTTGTCGTTTTTTTAAAGTTAGAGTTGTGCTTTGAGTCAGTTCAAATTTGTGCAGTGAATTTTATCAAAGTAACTTGGTTTTTTTCCTTAAAAAGAATAACTTGGAATGTTCTAATGCTATTAACTTTAGTTACTATTTAAAGGTCAGCATAAATATTCTATAGTAGAACTTCATTATAAACTCCTGCTTAGAATATAGGAAAACATGGCAGAGTAGAAATCAAATTTTTCCTAAGCATTGCTTCCATGATGTTCAACCCAACTACAACTTTCTTTTAAATCAAAAATTACTATGTCTTGATATCGTTCATTTCAAGAAATATACATAAAGTCTAATGCGGCAAAGAGCTCGTAATTTTCTAGATAAAGACAAATATTAATATTTCATGTGCACTGTTTTTTTTTAAATATTTCACAACAATATACAGTTATAAAACCGTGCAGGAAATAAAATGAATTTCTAATTTATTTGAGGAAATATAAATAAATTTAGAATGCCATATAGAATTCAGCAAAGATTTATTCGAAATAAAATTTAGAATAATTTAATAAATTAGATAATTAATAAATCATGATAATTAATAAATCATGTCAATTTTAAAGTAATCTTATTCATAAACTATGAAGGAAGCTAATTTGTGAAAATGCCAGTATTTTAATTACAGACTGATAGTTTTTTTTTTTCAAGCTTTTTCCATTCAGTTCCATTTTAACATGTCTCGTTTTTCTCTTTAACAGTTCACATCAATTTTAATCCTGCTGTGTTATATTGAATAAAGCATTTACAAACAAACTGAAGAAGCTATTAGCTGATAGCTAATAGCAACTTTCACAAGCAATCATTCATCATTCATAGTGCATTTTCGAGAATTCTTAATGAGCATAAATTATTGTAGTAATGATTTTTAATGATGAATTACTTGATACTAACTTCGTAGTACGAAGATTGACCTTTGCAGTGAAATAATGAAATTTCGAGTAAATTTAGTAGTATATTGAATGGAGGAGTGAGAAGAATGTCACAATAATGCTAAAGAAGTTGTAGGCAGGACAGGACTACTTTTGCTGTTGAGAGCCCGATCACAGTTGCATTTTGCAATGTAAGATCAACTAATTAATTTCAATCTATTAAAATTAAAACTTTAATCAATTTCGGATTTTGAAGAGAAGTTTGATTTTACCCCGTTTTAGTCCAAATTCAATTTCAAATCATTTCGCAATATGATTTCACAGATCATTTCATGCAGCAGATTTGCGAGAATTTACCCTTTTTGATGACTTTCATTTTGAGTGTCAAGCCTACTTGTTTACCTGTTTACGGGCCTGCTTGTGTAATTGTTTTCATCATTATCGTAATTGATTATGCTATCATTCATTATCTTTGTGACTGATAATATTTTAATTTCTTCACTGTTCTGGCATCGCTGGAGTATGTGACTATTAGTGACAGTAGCAACTACAATATTTTAAATGAAATATCGAGAGTATATTGCTAGAAACTAATTGCTTTAATAATTAATTACTTGTTTTTTGTTGTTCCATATAGTGACATGCTTGGAGAATTTTTTCCACTTGAAAAAATTTGTACTGCTTTAGTGAGGAGGAAACCAAAACTGACTGTCATAATGTTTGAACTAAAATTCGAGTTTTCTTTCTTTCAAAATAAATAGAAACACTAGTTAAAATTCATGAGCTTAAAATGTTTTTTTTTTTTTTGCATCTTCGCTTATGGAATCTGACTATGTGCAACCTTGTCGGATTTTTTTCCGAATTGCAACTA
>JARVGP010002508.1:0-10527 GCA_029876185.1 Mansonella ozzardi | reverse complement strand
TAATAATAATAATAATAATAATAATAATAATAATAATAATAATAATAATAAAAAACTTATCTAGCTTAGAATCTTTGTTTGCAACAAACTTTCTTTCGCTATCCAAGTAAATGAATGAATTTTATTTGCTATTCAGGTATATAAAACAGTTTATTTACTAATTCGATAAGCACAATTGAGGCCAAAGATCGAATTTTTTTAAAATTTCAATTTCAGCTGTTGAGATTATGCAAAAAGTGAACAAGTCATATTGTATTTTACACTATCATCTATCAGTGCTAATGACAAAGAATAGCGCTGTCTGAAGCACTAAACACAATAATAGGTCATAGTTGATCTGTGATCGATCTATTGATCTGTTGCCAAATAGTTGCATTTATGGAAATTACTCTATAAGTTGCATAAGCGAAATATCAAATAATCTATAAAATGGCCAATAATCCAGAAAAACAGCCAAACCGCATTCATGGAAATGACCGTTGCATAAATTGGAAATGACTGCCGCATAAGTTGCATAAGCGAAATGACAAATATTCCAGAAAATAGCCAAATTACATTCATGAAAATGGCTATCGCATAAGTTGCGTAAGGGAAATGATAAACAATCCAGAAAATAGCTGATAGTTCAGAAACTAGCCAATAGTCCGGGAAATAGCGTCTTGATCTGTTATAATGATTCTTGTATAGTAATGATTTGATGGAAAAGCCGATAAAATCTCTGTCATTCATTCAAAAAAACATCTGCAATCCAGAAAATAGAAGACGGCTTCGATTCATTCAGGAGATGTCCTATTTCTCTTATTAATAATGGTACTTAATTACTGATACTGATTAGTGGAAAGGGTGGTTGGGCACTAATTAGGCACTATTTATCAGTTTAAGTGAATTTGAAAGGGAAATGCCGACAAATGACATAAATGACACAAGCGCATAATTGCAACAAATTATTCCCAAATTATTGAATGAAATAGGGAATAACGGTGGTAGTTTCATCGGTGTAATGGTGGCGATCATCATCATGTACTTTCTGTTTTCAGCATTTGTAATTAGCACTTTTTTCATTTCTTTGTTAGTTACCTTTAATAACGATTAATTTGCTAATTATAGGGACTTACCTGTCAAACGGGAAATATTTTGTCCGCATTATAGATTATCATGTACTTTCTGGGAAACATTTTACCCATTCTACAGATCAATCATCACCGTGTACTTTCTGTTTTCAGCATTTATCTTCAGCATTTTTTTCATTTTTTTGTTAGTTACCTTGATAACGATTAATTTGCTAATTAGAGGAACTTACCTGCCCAAACACCTGTCATTCTATCATTTTCTGTCACAGTTGTCCTCATTAACTAAAATAGTGCTGACTAATCTTCTTTGCTAATACTTTAAAGAGAAAAATGCAAAATTAATTAGTCCGAAGTTTAAAAACAAAATTACATGAATCTGAAGAAGGTTCTGAATCGGGAGAAGATTTTTCTTTGCACTTCTGAATCCAAGAAAAAAAGTACCGCAGTATACTTTTTCAGAGAAGAATTAGCTCAACGAGTGATTCTCACGGAAGCAAGAGTTCAGGTAAGGAAGTTTTTTTGCAGAATTTCTCCTTTTCTCTTTGATCGTCCTTTTTTCTTAGACTAGGTGGCAAAGGTGACAATTGAGGTTGTTTGCTCTTTCAGGTTTGGTTTCAAAATCGTCGAGCAAAGTGGAGGAAGCAAGAGAGAACTTCCACTGTCCATCCTTACGGTCACTCAACTGCCCATCATGTTCCGCGCAGCTCGCATCCCATGCTGCATCCGCATCCCTATGCGTTACTTGCGGCAGCTGCGGCGCAACAATCTGCGGAAAACAGCGCTGATCCATCAACGATTATGGCTGTAATGAGCGCTCAGCATCAAGCAATAGGTTTGTTGAATTGTAGAATCCGGACTGTCCGGAAGGCTAGGGAGTATCAAATAAGAAGAACCGCTATCCGGAAGGATTAAATGAGAAGGATTGGCGTATCCGGAGGGCTAGGATATAAGAAGGACTGGCAAATCTGACTGAAGATATAGAAGGCCGGCAAATCTGACTGAGGATACAGGACCAGTAAATTTGACTGAAGATATAGAAGGACCATGCTGACCGGAGAGACTGATTGCAGCGGAATCAATGATGAATCCGGCAGCATTCATGGCGACACCCACTGCTCTCCTGAACGCCACCCACGCCTTGACACCCACGTCGCTAACGGATACGACCGATACGACATTAATTCGTCGTTCATCTCCGGTTGGCACAACCACAGCTGTTGGTACAAATAACGAATCGAATATGACGAATTCAGATGGAGCCAGGTGAGTCAACGACTAATTAATTAGTCAACTAATTAACTAATTACTGGTCAACTAATTAAAAATAGTATCTGAAAGCTAGAAGGAAGTACTGTAAAGTTGCTGAGCAGCAATAAGAATAGTGAAAGAGAAACTTAAGAAGTGTCACTGGTAAAAATCAGATTCCTTGTATAGTGATTTACATAGTGATTCTTTGATATAGTGATTCCTTGATATAGCGATTCTTTGCTATGGTGATTTCTTTTATAGTGATTCTTTGTATAGTGATTTATACAGTGATTCCTTGCTAATTGATAATTCGGGATAATTTGCTAGGATTCGGGGTGACTTATTAGGATTCAGGATGACTTATACTGGTATTGATCAAGCTAATTGATAATTCAAGATGACTTATACTAGTACTGATCAAGCTGATCGACAGTTCAGGATGACTTACTTTTTTCAGTACCTCAACTCCGGTAAGCACCACTGCATCTTCGATCAGTCCGGAAATTGATCGCTCAAAACCGGTGGTCGGAGCTGGAGGTCTCAGTAATGCAGCAGCGGCAGCAATCTCGTTAGCCAAGTTGCCTACATTTATTCCGGCAGCAATAAGTAATACCAATACGTTGAATGTTGCTGCCGTTACAAATGCCGGGACCGGAACCGGAACGGCCGATTTGACATCTTTTGTCTTGAGCGGTTATCAACAACAACTTGCAGCTGCAAACTACATGCAGTTGCATTTACAGCGTATGATTGCAATGGAAAATTTATCCAAGCAATATTCCGGAATATGGCCCGGAACTGCTGCTGCTGCTACTGCTACTGCTACACCATTAATCGGCAGCAATGTTGCGGCAAGCGTAGGAGGAGGTAATCTATGGTCCTCAATGGAAACTCAACAGCATATGTTTGGATCGTTGGTGACCAGTGGTGGTGCTGGTGGTCATTTGGCTACTGTGACAGGTACTGCTGCTGCCACAACAAAATCACCGGTTAATTTGACCAATTCAAAGGATCAAGGATCAAAGCTCAAATAGATAAATAAATAAAGTTAATGTGCAAAAGGAATTTTTTTCGAAATTTTTTGAAAATTGTTCACCTGCCACATTTTTTTCTTCAGTTATTGATAATTATCCGACGGTCACCTGGTTGCCTGGTTGCCTATCTGATTTAAGTCCCAAAATTTCAAATTCCAAAACTTCTTTGCCACCGCCAACCGTAATTAATCCGTACTGTGCATAGCTAGTGCAACGGTAGTGTGCAACGTTGGTCCCAAATAACAACTTGGTCTATAATTCATATTATAAGTAGAGCCAACTAGTCCCAGATGTCCCAAATGACCACTGGACAGTTGGACAGAAGACAGGCTTGACGCAAGTTTCTGTCTTTGGCTTTCAAAAGTGTCCTTAACAAGCAATGCGTTCTGTTGTTGATAGACAAACGAGGCTGAAGAGAAAGAGACTGTTGTTGTTACAAAGTGGACAAATTGTGGACAAAGACTGGATAAAAGATCACTAAAAGGTCAAAGGTCGCCGTAATAATCTTCTCTTTCGATTTCTCTCTCTCTCTCTATGATACTCATCATTGATTCATCGTGTGTGTAATTCTGTTAAACTTTTAGTTGTAATTCGTAAGTTTTTTAGGATTTCTCTTTCTTTTTTCTTTATCTCAATGGTCATTTGGACACTTGGCTATTTTTTTGCACAACAAATTAGCCAGTGATATGGTCTGGAGCCAGTGATATGGTCTAGCCAATGATATGCTGATTTGTCTGAACAACAAACTAGCCAGTGGCTATTTGTCTGGCCAACAAATTAGCCAGTGGTCAAGTGATTGGCCACTTTGCAAAGTGTGAGAATTAATTAATAGGTGTACAGATTTATTATCATTACATTTTGTTAATCATTGTATCGATTTATTGATTTTACTGTAGTATTTCATTTTTTGTCAGCTTTGACCGGTGACTTTAAAATAACTTTAATTTAATTTTGAATTCAAATTTCTGAATTTAAATGAACGTCGCGTCGTCATTCAAAAAATATTCTTGTCAACACTTTTTAAAAAACTTTTTAAATCCATATGTGGGACTGACTGCTTATCCCTGAATAAGTCAATCAGCATGAATGAACATTCACGTGAATGAACGTGAATGATGAAATCATGAAATGAAGAACGAATTTCCTTCTTCTCAAATAACAAAAGCGCGGGCTGTCACTGTCGCTTATCCCTGAATGACGGGCCATAGGTCATAGTGAAGAAACTCCCTGAATGACGGGTCATAGCGTGAAGTCATAGCGTGAATGAATTCCCTGAATGACATGAGATAATAGCGTGGATGAACTCCCTGAATGACGGGACTAATCAGCGTATATGAACTTTCTAAATGACATGGGGTCATAGCGTGAAGTCATAGCGCGAATTTGAACTGAACAATGAACTTCTCTCAAATACGCTAAAAAACGCGGGGTGATTTGTGCCTTCCTCAATAAGTTCTCACACACGGCGTTCCAATTAATTAATTACTAATTAATCAACGACTTGAGTTGAATTGTAAATCTAAATCGCCTCATAATACTTTCAGTATTCTAAATTTAAATTTGACTCCAATTCATTCTCTAATTTTGAGTTGAGTTATTGATCTATTTGTAAATTTTGAATTGGAACTTGGATTATATTGTGCGTGTATTCTAGACAAAAGAATAAATTCATGATAATTAAAAATATTTGCGTACATCATAGAAAAGAATAAATTTATAATAATTAAGAACACCCGCGCATATTCTAGAGAAAAGAATTTCATAATCATCAATTGATTGATTAATTAATTACTTGCCATCTTCTTAAAAATTATCATAAGAATAAAAAAAAATAAAAGACAGATAAATAATAACTTTTTGTTATCATTTCTCAATTAAGGATAGTAATAAAAATAAAGAAAAATAAAACATCGACAAATAATTAATTTTAATTATCACTTCTCAATTAAAAATTATCATCTAAAAGATTATCATTTACCGTCTAAAATGGTTATCATTTGCCAATTAAAAATTATTATGTATCTATCTATATTTGGTTTAACCAACAAATGAACAAACAGCCCATAAAAAAATAAAAGATAGATAAATCAAAATTTTTAGTTATCATTTGTCAGTTAATTAAAAATTGTATTAAAAATAAAAAAAGTAAGAAACAGATAAATAATAATTTTTAATTATCATTTCTCAATTAGAAATCGTCATCAAAAAAATTATCATTTATCGTCTAAAGGATTACCGTTTGCTAATTAAAAATTATAATGTATCTGTCTATATTTTCTTTGAATTTAACGCAGAAATGAGCAAACAACCCATAAAAAGATGAAAGATAGACAAATAATTATTTCTAATTATCATTTGCCAGTTAAATATTATCATAAAGATAACAGACAGATAATAATTAATAATTTTAAATTACCACTTGTCAGTTAAAAATTATCATAAAAATATAAAAAAAATAAAAGATAAACTTATAATAATTATATTTATCACTTGTCGATTCAAAATTATCACAAAAATTTAAGAAAATAAAAGATGGATAAATAATAATTCTTAATTATCGTTTGCCAATCAAAATTATCATAAAAATATATAATAGAAAAAAAATAATTTTTAATTATTATGTCATTTAAATATCTAAAACATTATCATTTATTGCATAAAATGATTGTTATTTGCCAATTAAAAATTATATCATAAAATATTAAAAAATAAAAGATAGATAAATAATAATCTTTGGTTATCATCTCAATCAAAAGTTATCACAAAAATAAAAAAAATGATAGATGAAATGATAACTAAGAATTATTATTTATCCATTTTTTATTTTATGGGCTGTTTGTTCATGTGCTTGTAAAATCAAAGAATACATATATAGATAAATAATAACTTTTAATCGATATATGAATTGATAAAAACTTTTATTTGATAAAAACTTTTAATTGATCAATCTTTTGGATGGTACATAACTTTTTGATGACAGTTTTTAATTAAGAAATGGTAAATAAAATTTATTATTTACCTATCTTCTACTTTTTATAATTTTCATGATAATTTTGAGCTGACAAGCGATAAATAAAAGTTATTATAAACCCATCTTTCATTTTTTTAATTTTCGTAATAATTTTTAACTGAGAGGAATTCATGAAAAAATTATGATTACTATTTACCTGTCTATTATCTTTATGATGATATTTAATTAACAAATGATAACCATAAATTATTATTTATCTATCTTTTATTTTTTTATGGGCTTTTTTGTTCATTTTTTCGGTAAATCAAAGAAAATGAAGATAGATATACAATAATTTTTAATTTACAAATGGTAATTCACACATAATTCAGATTCAGAAATTCACAGTAATTCAGACTTCAAACGATAAATGATAATTTTTAGATGATCATTTTTAATTGAGAAATGATAATTAAAAATTTTAATTTATCTCCAACTTATTTTTTTTATTTTTATTACAATTTTAATTGACAAATGATAATCAAAATTTATTATTCATCTATTATTTTTTGTGGATTGCTCGCTCATTTCTTCGTTAAATCAGAGAAAATATATACAGATTAATAACAATTTTTAATTTACAAATGGTAATCTTTCAGACAACAAATGGTAATTTTTTAGATGATGATTTTTAACTGAAAAATGATAACTGAAAATTGTAACTTTTCTATCTTTAATATTTTCTATTTTTATTATTATTTTTAATTGACAAATGATAACCAAAAATATAAAATAAAAGAATAAAAAAAATAAAAATAATTATTTATTTCTCATTTATTATTTTATGGACTGTTTGTTCATTTGACTGTTGAATCAAAGAAAACATGCATAGACATATAATGACTTTTAACTAACAAATGGTAATCCGATAGACGACAAATGATAATTTTTAATTGAGAAGTGATAATTGAAAATTATAATTTTTCTATCTCTAATATTTTCTATTTTTATTACAATTTTTAATTGACAAATGATAACCAAAAATAATTATTTATCTCTCATTTATTATTTTATGGGGTGTTTGTTCATTTGTTCGTTAAATCAACGAAAATATAAGCTGATGCATAATAATTTTTAATTAAAAAGTGGTAATCCTTCATACAATAAATGTAATTTTTTAGATGATATTTTTTAACTGGCAAATGATAACCAAAAATAATTATTTATCATTCATTTATTATTTTACGGGCCGTTTGTTGATTTTTCGTAAAATCAAAGAAAATATAGATAAATGTATAATAATATTTAATTTACAAATGGTTTTTTTTTCTCATCTACTTTTCATAGAATATTAATATCGGTCAAATTCGGTCGTTTCGAATTGATAAGATTCCTAATGATTTTTATTGAAGCAGTTGATATTGTGCTGTATAAAATTTATATGCACTGTATTGTAATTTTTTTTGTTTTCAGAATTCTCACTTACAGATCATAATGCTGATGATTAAACGTTTAGGACACTGAAATTATAAAAATATTATGTGGTTGTTAAGGATATAAAAAAAAGGCCAAGGGAAAAAGATCTTATACTTACTGTATATTTCAGCTGTCAGCATTACCACAGATTATTGGCTCGTTTTATGGTACTACAGTAGATCCAGAAGAGGATCGAAATTACCGGAAAACATGGAAAGAAATTGTGAGAGATCACTATTGCGCAAAAATATTCATTGCGCCGTTACCGAATAGCGAGATTAGTAAATACATCAGGATATTAGTATTTTGTAAGCGTGTATGAAAAGAATATTAATATTTTGCTAGCTTGTATGAAAAGACTGATAAAATTGGTGATTAAAGCATTTCATTTAGTTAAAATATTTTATACTGTTAAAATCTGAAAGCATGTTTGACATGTGACATTTGCTCTCGTCCAGTATTCATGCGATATGCAGGTGTAATTCGACTATATTCGTATTAGTGGTAGGAAACAAAACTCTGGCGCTTATTCAATCCATCATTTTTTGACAAGTTGACTTTTCCAGGACAACAACATGTACTGATATGCAGTGATGAATCTCTCAGTATGCATCTTACGAAGTCTTAAATAGGATAAATACCAGAATACTGAGCAACTTCTCGAAAAATTAAAAAAATTTATGCTATCGTCAAAATTGTCGTCAGATAATTATAAGCAATCGAAACTTTATTTAATTGGAAACTTCAGATATGGCATTCACTTTGTGCAAATTTTTTAATTTCAAAACTAAACACACATTTTTGTCCGTGTCTGGACTTAGAGTTAATACAATTTAACTCAATACGTAGACAGTAATTTAGTTCATAAGTTGTCTGTGTTATAAACATGTGAAATAAATCATGTTTGATTTACACAAATTTTGTTTGTGCTATTATTATGTAGTAAATAAACACTTGTTTTGCATTCATTGGTTCAAATTATATATCTGAATGAAATTTCAATAAATGAATAATAAATGAATAAATGAGTCCTTTTTTGTTCTATGTTTTATTAAATCTCGTTTCAATTTGTTTCATCCATTTGTATTAATTAGTGCAAAGTACTCTTGTGGCAATTTCCCAAATCTTTTTAATTTACATTTCGCAATATATATATTTAATATTTATAATGCAAAATGTCCGTGTCTGGACTTAGAGCCTATACACGCTGAATATTTTCAAATTTGCGTAATTGTAATTTGATATTACTAAAATCAATTTATCGAAACGCTGCAATGGCAAGTTTTATGTGACAAAATATTGCTAAGTTATGAGCAGGGAAATAATGAAATGTTATTTGGATTGAAACTACATTTCCATTTGGATTTTGACTTCCGAAAAGCCTGGAAGTAGTGCAGTATGAGGTGGGATGAAATTACATTCAAATCTCAACCAACGATAAGCTTCCAGAAACGCTTCTATTTCATGGACTCTAATTAATCAGTAAAGAGAAACTATATGGATCATTTCAGTTAAGACTCGCCAGACTTCCAGGATCTTCGGACTATTTTTCTAACCAAACTCTACATTTTTCTCAATAACGAAAAAGGGATTGGCGAAACTATTAATGTTTCGAGAAATAACTTAACAATTTAAAATAAAGTTGCAAAAATTAACCAAATGAGATGAAAGTTTGCAGTAATCCTGTGAATACTCCAGCATTAACATAAATACAATTTTATACAAATGGCGCAGAGCTTCTATACATTGCCGTAGTATTATCTTTAAGATATGAATGAACTGACGTTTGTCTACGTCCTCAGTTCTTCACAAAGTCAATTTTCGCTTGTAAAGAACCCCTCATAAGCATCTATTTAATATAAGAGAAAAAATATTGCTTAGCGTTTCCAATGAAGAAAAATGCTCGAAAAGTTTTTTTATGGCTCACATTTTTATTATCAATTATTTCTAAGAACTAGAATCGTAAAAGTTTTCGTATGGCTCACATTTTTATTATGAGGTTAGGTAGGCTTAGGCTTAGGTCCTCAGCTTTTTTACAAAGTCAGGTTTATTTTGTAAAGAATCTCTTATAAACATTTCGGATACTGCGGCATTATCAACAGTAGAACGGTAGGGGTACGGTAGCACGAACTATAGTAATCATGTGAATACTCGAGCAGTAATATCTGCTTAAAAACAATTTAATACAAAATTTGCGCAGAGGCTTTTACGCACTGCGAGAGCATTGTCTTACAGATATGAACGTACTGATGTTTGTTTGACGGATCAGCGCATACTGCGATGTTATTAACAGTGATACGGTAGGGTTACGGTGGCAAGGACTACCGTAATCCTGTGGATACTCCAGCAGTAATATCTGCTTAAATACATTTTTATATTTATAAGAAGGATTAGAAGAATTTCGTGCATTTAATATGAGAAGGAATATATTGCTCAGCCTTACCAATGAAGAAAAATGCTCGAAAAGTTTTTGTACGGCTTGCAATTTCATAATGGTTAGGCTTAGGCTTAGGCTTAGTTTTGGGCTTCTGTTTGCGCTTGCGCGTAGGATTAGATCCTCAGTTCTTTACACATCTTCAATCTCCTCTTGCAAAGAATCTGTCGTATACATTTCGGATACAGCGGCGTCATCAACGGTGATACGGTAGGGTTACGGTAGCAAGGACCACATCATTTCTGTGGATACTTTGCCTAAATACATTTTTACATTTATAAGAAGGATTAGAAAAATCTCTTCCATCCAATATTG
>JARVGP010002004.1:0-10642 GCA_029876185.1 Mansonella ozzardi | reverse complement strand
TTTTTTTATTTTTTTTTTTTTTTTTTTTTTTTTTTTAAAAAAAAAAAAAAAAAAACGACTTTACATTAAAATGACACCGTATAATTGTTTGGAAAAGCATCGTTGAAGGAAAATCAAAGTAAATGATACAACAAATTTACATGAAGGACTTGAAAGAAACCAATAATAACATATAACAAAACACAAAAAAATACCAGTTCCAGGAATGCAAAAATACTCTGTTTTCCTTGACAAATACAAAAATTTCATTTAAGATTTACGCTTCGAAATAATTTAGAGCTGTGACTTCAGCTTCATGATAAAAAATAACATAAGAAAGATATGGCAAAACACTGATATAAATATGCGCAGAATAGTCATTTATTGTGCACCAAATCTTTTCTGAAATGAAGATTAGCATTATACAAGTGAAGAAAGTGAATGTCTCCTTTTTAATATCTTAAATGAGAAGGAAGTCGAAAAAGGAAGTTTACATTGTGTACACAGTTAAAACTAGGTATAGTAACTAATTGCAAATAGTGTAATGAAACCTTGAAGAAGGAGTTTTGAATAAATTTCAAAATTACTTCTCTTTTTTTGTAGGTCATTTTGATTTATTTTCGTATTTAATAAAAGTTTGTTTCATTAAATTGGGTTCTAAAATCAATAAATTTACCAAAAACAAGGAAACACATCAACATCTTCCAAATCAAGAGAGGAATTCTCTTTCATCAGAAGAGACTGAATGAGAAAGGAAGACAGGTAATTCTTTGCCTTTTTTGGCACGAAAACCTGTTTAGCCAGATTCTTAATAAAAAAAATTAAATTAATAACCCAGAATCAATTTCGTATAACCGGCGCTCTAAACCACTGGCAGTACCACAGTTCCTCACTATCACAGTTAGCTCAGGCTCAACAATACCTCTTCGGTCAATCAAACTGAAAAAAAGCATACAATGCACATAATTCATGTAAGATTTCTAAACTGTTAATGATGTTAACTTTTTTCATTCCTTTTTCAGTTCCAGAATTGTTCACATCATACAGCGATCAGTAATCAAAGTTTTTCAACGATTTTATAAATTCTAAAGTGTATGGATCTTCTCTATCTTTAGTTTCAGCAATGCGAATGACTATAGTATGAAGACATTTAAATTTTAAGAAAAGTTTATTGTGACAAAAAGTTACATAAAGAAACCGTAAACCTTGGAGGTTCCGGTGCAAACAGCGTTCGAAAGCAATTGGAAAATATTGAACCAGTAGAATGCGGATTTTGTACATGTGGCAATCTTTTCGAATTAAATGTTCCTTTGATATCTTCATTTGTTGTCTGATTTGTTAGCAGCAGATATGTGTGAAAACCCGAAAGACCAAATATTGACCAAATGGAGAAAAAACACACCAAAGCAACTAGAAGTGATACAGGACTTTGTCTTACTGCGCCCAGAAACGCATCTTCTCTTTGTGACACTGCAAAGAATAAAACATGTCGAAAAGTTAACTAAAAGTGTAGACATAAGCTTTACTCACTTCCATCTACTTTTGTTCAAAAGGATTTACAAAATCAATAAAAGGCTTTAATTATGGCATACTTAAAACATCTTAATTTAGAATATTCACATCTCTCTCACACAAATTCTAACTTCAATATCAATTAATGTTAAAAATATAACAAAACAATGCTGCAAAATAATTTGATTAAAAAACAGAGTCATATGTTATAGAGAAAGGATGGACGATCTAACTCACGATCAGCGGATGCAATTAAGATCACAGTTCCTTCAATGATTTTTTCCTATCTCTACATAAAAAAATGCAAAACTGAGCGTAATTTAGGTTACTCAGCCACAAAACTATCCTCTACCATGAATGCAATTGAACTAATGCTAAAATCAGCAGCCATAACAGAAATAAAGGAGTAAGGCATCTTAGAAAAAATATCAGCTATATTCTTGGATGAAAATCAAGATTAGAAAACAATTCGAACAAACGAGCTAAGCAACGGAATTTCGTCAAAATACCGTTAAAGTTTCCATCCCAATAACTGCAAAATCAGTGAACTCAAAACAATTCATTTTCTCAAAAAAAAAAAAAAAAAGATACAAATGACAGGATAAAAACATACAGATCAAAGACTTACGAAAAATAAGATGAAGGCATACACATGCAAATATAAACAACGTCAATACGGTAAGTGATACAATAAAAAAATAAAAGTGTCGATAATTTCGTTTCCCAACACAGTTACCAACCCACGGACCTATAAAGTGAATTTATTTTTGTCAATATTAAAAAATCCTGTATTAACAAACGGTAAACTGTTCAGGTGTCAACATGATAAATTTGGAAGCTCTAGGTAAGCTTCGGTAAGGTTAACCTAAAACTTTTAAAAGATTTCGACTAAAGTCTGCCTAATCTTATTCTTAAAACTTTCAGCAAACTGTAAAAATCGAAAAAAAAGTTTTGAAAAAAGGCAGTATGACTTCTACTCAAACACTGGAAAAAATTTAGTGCTAAACTTGCAGTGATGATCGAAGTTCAAGATGCAGTTGTCGCATACGGAACAGTGAGAGGAACGCGGTGGACGAAATAACCGACAAGTAAAGCAATATTTCAATTTGATAAGCTGCCCGTTAATGCGTACTGTTTTAGTTCGTGGTGGTACTCGCACTGCTTCTGACACATAGCTACTTTCTGAAACTTTTAAAACACAATAAAAGACATTTATGATCGCGCATCATTGATGATGCAAAATTAAAAGATTTTTATTGTTCAATAAATGAAAGCAATAATTCAGTTGGAAGAAACTGAGCCAAATCCAAATACCTACCAAAATGTGAACTTGGAAACGAAAAAGAAAAAGCAATGGTACTATCACCAACAATCAGTATTAGTTAAAATCATCTGATTATGTTGGAAAGTTCAGAAAAAAGAGGTATCTAAGTAAAACAAGATCCTAGAAAATGAATTAGCAGAATAAACATTGCACTGCACTATATCGGTCAGATATGGGCAAATAATTCGAATCACACCAACATAGCAAGAGGAAGGCGTAAACAAAGTTGAAGAGTCGATACATGTCAAAAGCCCGCATATCAAAATAAGCCCACTACATTTGTAAATTCTGCAGAGATCACCTGCAATATTTTGTCGGTCAACCTCGATAGCTTCCACACTTGTTGCCTTCGGTAATATTCCCGGATCAGAAAATGATGTCTTGAATAAATTAACTAGCACAAGACACAATAATATCACAGCAACTATTGGAAGAGCTGGTGAGACATTCCAAAATAAATATGGTGCGCTACAATACCATCACATTAAAATTGCAAAATGAGCAGTTGATAATATTACTAGTGTTACTAATGATACATTCGCGTGATTTATAATTATTAGAGACATGAAACAAGTACAAAATTTAGGCTAACAGCTCATGCCATAAAATATCTCATTAGTGGAGCAGTTATACTTTTCCAGCATACACAAGCGTGCTTAAAAACACTGCACTGTCTTAAGATTAAAAAAATGGTTGAAAAATCAAGAAATAATGAAAAAATAAATCATCATCTTCTTTCTCATTGCATGTCTTCTAGGCTTTTCGAATATTTTTAGTTCTTCCAACTGTCGTTCTGTTTTTATCAGTGTCAAAAGAGTTGAAAACTAACTCAAAGACGAAAAATAGACCCATTGTACCACTGATAACGAACAATGTGAAGAGAAAGATATAACTTTGCTGCGCCATAATGATGCGACCATCGCACCAAAACTGATTCCGTCCTTGATGATAACGCCATTTTCGTGTCCCAACTTTGGCTGGTTGCTCATTTATTTCACATTCCAAGCCTAATTCATTCGGAGGCCCTCTTCGGGCATTTTCCTGTTTGTCATTTTTCATAGCAAATTTAGCATCAAATTGTTTACCACAACATTTTTTTCATTCTCCTTTAGTTATCGCAAATTCTTAAGCTATCAGTCTTCATACCATTAATAATTCGGAAGTTTTGGAATAATTAAAATGAAATAATCTATTAAAATAGTAAAATGAACAAGAAACTTTGACTATTTCTCATTGCGCTTATACTCACAACACGTTCCAATGATCTAAACAATTAATGTGCTAATATTAATAAGGTGAAAGAATTGACACAAAATGATGGAAATTTATTTCCTTTTATATTTATTCATTGCTGTAATTCCACCAACGAACAGAATAAATTTAAAATTTTAAAAATTTTTCAAGATTTCAAAAACAGATAAATAGTAACAGCAACAAACCTGACACTGTTTCATAAGCTGACAATGTTGATATCTTCCGCAATTAAAAAAATACAGCCACGTGAAATGAGCAGTGCAGAAGAGCACAAAACCCATTCCACCTACAAATGTACATTATTCTTTCCCTGTAAAAAAAAATTTTTTTTTAAATTTTTCAATGAAATTGCACGTTTTTTTCCATTATTATTCACATTAGTGCTTTGCTAAAGTCGTATTTGAAATATTTCAATTCATAGTATTATTCTGATCGATTAGGCCGAAAATTCGATGGTCATTCCGTAATGATCGATTACAGATATGATCTGTAGAGACACATCATGCACATTTCAAATACACTAAACAATGAGCAGACTGCTTTAATTGTGGGAATTTTTTTAGAAGAAAAAGAGATTCTCAAAAAATACAAAAGTATGGAAAATAAGAGAAAAACGTCAAAATAAACCGTAAATGAAAAACGTCCTCAAGAAATACACAAATATGGAAAGTTACAAAAAAACGTCAAGACAAACCGGAAATGAAAAACGTCAAGATAAACCGAAAATAAAAAAATGGCGAGAAAACCGTCCGGTACAACCATCTCGCTTCAGCTTCCATTAACAAACAGCTATAGCACTGTATATGAAGCTGACAATTCACGGACCGCGAAATTATTGAAATGGTGCAGCGTCTATTAGACTTTGGATTCATTGTACTTCCGAGGTTTCGGTGGTTTTATGGATTTTGCTGTTATTATTATGTATTGGGATTTCGGATGATGTAAATTGAGCCAGATAATTGCTGAGAATTGGCCAATGCTTTTAATGCAACGACTTTGTTTTGTAAAGTTTTTTAATTTTACTTATTTGAAATGAATTTAAGCTTTGTTTTCCGATTCATGAAGTTATAGCTTAACAGAGTAAGCAAACTTGAAGGCAGTTCTCTTAGTGACTTTTGTTGTGATTTATAACGAAAGTTGTTGCTGTACCGAATGTTATCAAAGTTTTGTTTGATTTTTATCTTTTTGGACATTTAAATATTATGATAAGTATGTAACATTCAAATATTATGATAAGTATGTAACATTCAAATATTATGATAAGTATNCTTTTGTTGTGATTTATAACGAAAGTTGTTGCTGTACCGAATGTTATCAAAGTTTTGTTTGATTTTTATCTTTTTGGACATTTAAATATTATGATAAGTATGTAACATTCAAATATTATGATAAGTATGTAACATTCAAATATTATGATAAGTATGTAACATTCAAATATTATGATAAGTATTGTCATAGTATTTGAATATTCTAATATTATGGTATATTATGATCAAATACTATGATAATATTATGATCAATTACTATCCTTTTCTTTTTCATCAAAGAGCATTGAAAAGCTATTGAAGCTCTCGAAATGTCGAATGAAATCTATTCTGCAGTAAATTAACTTAAATCATAGCTCGTGAAAAAATTTAGAAAATATTATCAAAACAGTATTATCATTGTATAATTGTAAGTTAAAGTTCAGTCATACATGCATACAAGCACTATATATATATATAATTTGAATAAATTTAACAGAAATGAAATGAAGTAAATTCGTTCCCGAATATTGATTTTTTAGGACTGCACTTATTTTCTTTTGTTTTTTTTTTTAATTTTCTTTAGATTATTTGGATTGGAATTTTGGTTGGTAAGCTGGAAATTATAACAGCAAAAAAGATATGTAGAAATTAAAGACTGAAGAACTTGTTCTAGGATAACCAATGATTATATTTTTGGTATGAAATGGATAGAAAATAACAATGTATTTAAACGAAAAGTTAAAAAAGGATATTAAAATATTGAAATATTAAAATATTCGCAATCATTTAGATCATTTCGAGGATTTGTCGCATAGAAGGATGGTGATGAGATTGGATGAATGGGCAATTGAAGGATTAAATCATGATATTCTAGCTAGAATGATTCCGCACTAACACTCAATGGGTGTGTAATATTCAATGATATTTCGAAAACTAAAAGAATTAAATTTTAAAGCTAAAATTATAGTAAAATATTGAAATTCGTGAATTATGTAACGATGTGAAAATCATTATTACATTCTGTTATTTTTTTGTTTTTTTAAATCATTTTGGTTTTACATAATAACATCATAATCTCAAAAATTTTCCGTTCAATTTTTTTATCTTTAGAATTACAAATAAAATATTTATTCATTGGCAATTAGTAAGAAGTTATTTGTTAACGAATTAGCTTCGTTTGATAAACAGGAAGAGAAACCGGAACAGAAAAAAAAGTTGCAAAATCAGTCAGTATTATCGATTGCAAGGCATTGATGCTTACTGGAAAGAAGCCGTTATTTTTCCATATTTTAAATGATTAATCATTTTACAAAGATCTTGCTTATTGCCCTGTTAATTGAGCTTATCCGTTTTTTTACTCAGCATATTTTTAATTTGCTGTGCAACAGAGACTAAAATGATTTTGGAGATTGAAAATTTTCAACAATGATATTTTCATTTATCAAATGATCTATTTCTGATATGACGATATTAGACTGGAGATATTCTAAGCCAAAGCTTACTTATTTATTATACATTGTTACTTGCGGATGTGTTCCGGACCGCTCTAGCACTTTATTGTTCTAAATGTTAGTTTTAGTCCAAGAAGTCAATTCATTCATTAGCTTTACAGATAATTTGCATTATTATCATTTGCATATTACTCTTACTTTTTTTAATTTTTAAAATATGAAATGTTATAAGTTTAATTTCACGACTTGAAAAAGAAGTGGAAAGTTCAAATTATGATGACAATCGATAGGATACATTTTGCATGTGATTCGTAGTTATCTCTAAAATAGAGAGAACTCTGAAATCGAATAGTTAAGTGGATGTTTTGAATATTTAGCATTTGCTTAATGCTAATAAAATTGAATTAAATGGAAAATTAAAACATAAATAAAATAATTAAATTTAAACTGACCTGTTAATTAAACTTAAATCAATTTAATTAATTGAAAATTTTAACCAACTTACCACATTCACTGAACTTTTAACCGTTTACAAAATACTATTATTAATAATACTTCACTAAGATTTCGTAAACAGATTTCAATTCTAAATTTACCCTTGGGAATATTTTTTTTTATTTTATATTTTCATAAGCAATTTGTTTTTGCAATAAAAATTTTTTCACCGAATAACTCATTCAGATACATTGGTTGTTATAAGATGAGTAGTGATTAAAAATGAAATGAATTATTGAAAAAAAAATATTGAAATTGGTGAATAAGAGAAGGAAGAAATAAAAAGAGTTTTTTTAAAGGAGTAACAGATATGTAATTTACACAAATTGCTTGTGACAAATAGTATTGTGACAATTTTCTATAGTTATATAATCGGAACATGACGAAGTTGACAAAGTGACGCAATTTTTTAGCTTTAAAAAGGAAAAAAAATTAAAAGGTTTTTCAACTATGAAAATAATATAGAAATTTGAATGATAGCAACGGATTGACAATGATTTGTTTATTTCATAAGTTTGTTTACAATGAACATTTGATTCAATTCTATTTGAATTTTTCTTTTTTCCACTTATCATAAATGTTTTTGTTAGTGTTTATAATAGCTATGATAGTGATGAGATGAAATATTCATTTTATATCAAAAGAAAAGAAAATGATACAATTCCATGTTTTTTTTTTTTTTTTTTTTTTCATTTGCAATATACTAATCAGTAGGATTAACTAATGAATAGACTGAATGAAGCTAAATGATTTGTTATTAATTATTATGATTAAATCTAATACATTACTAAGAAATGATATTTTGTAGCATTTATAACTAACTAATGAATGGATAAATTAATTGATTAGTTAATTTGATAGTAATCATCAATATCATAAATTTGATATACTGTCAAGAAACAATAAATATTTTGTTCATATATAAAATGTTATAAATGAATTTCCTTAATGGATCAGTGTTATTGTTAATGAAGCTTGGAATACAACAGATGATGCAACTGAAACACGAACAATAATTGGATGCATGCGTTTGATACTGTATTTCAGTTATTATATCATTTCGAATAGTTTTGCAGCAAACAGTAGCCGATGTGGAAAATAATTGCAAGCATTACAATTAAAGAATACTGCGCAGCATTGCGTACTCATTTTTGTATTTTCGCATACAGAACATAATTAGTGCGGTATGTGGAGCTGATTTGCAGCAAATTGCAACTTTATGAATTGAGTTTTTTGTTTTCATTATTTCCACAAAGTTAACTTTTTTTTTCAATCTTTTTTACATCTATCAAAAAGTTGCTTTATTAAAGTGTATGCCTTTGATATTGTCTTTGACACTGTGTTATCCTTTGATACTGTTTTGATACTGTTTACACATACTGCGTTATTACATTATTTCACTTACAAATTGTTCCCAATTTTATTATCGTTTAGATTTTCAGACCTTAGTGTTTATTTTTCTAATGGAATCATTTGAAGTAAAAATTAAGTAAGAAAGCAAAAAAAAATTTTAATGAAAATTTGAACTCTTCATTTATATCATATCTTTTCAATCTTTTCATCTGTATTTATTATTTTATTAGAATTTTATATTGTTTTATACTTTTTATTCAAAATACTCTTCTATATTTTCATCCATTCATATTTTCTAATATTTTAATCTAAAATTTAGAAATGAATTAACATTAATCTAGTGGGCAACTTTGTGTGTCTGTGTGTGTGTGTGTGTGTATATGTGTGTGTATGTGTGTGTGTGTGTATGTTTATGTATGTCTGCTTTTTTTATGCAGGATTTAAATGAAATTAATTTTCTTTATTTCCCCATCTTATCTATTCTATTTATCTCTTTGCCTGAATTTAATTTAATAGTGAAGATGAAAGAGGTAAAGCGATTGTAAAAGAATGGAAAAGATTGACGAATTGAATAGTTGAATTGCCGCTAGGCATTTCATACTGGCCATAATGATCCTTTTTGAAAATTGTACCTTTCTGTTTAATGTTTGTTTTAGTATTTGCATGGAACAATAAATCACTTTGTTGTTTACTTATTGAATTTTCGATCTTGTTAATCTAATTTTGAAGATTTGCAATTAAGTGTTAAATTACCAACTCACTACAAAATAATTCCACCCAATTTTAAATATATTTTTAAAAGCAAAAGCAAAAACAAAATAATATTTTCTTTCTCACTGCTTGAAATAAATTTTTCAAATTTCATAAATAATTCTTAATGAAACAAAAATGCATATGTATATGTATGTATATATATATATATGTTATGTATACATATATATATATATGTGTTTGTATGTGTATATGTATATGCATATGTATCTATGTATGTATATGTGTGTGTAGTGTGTGTATGGAGAAAAAATGTTGAATATAATTTGACAAAATATGAATTCGAAAAAAAGTAATGAAAATAATCATTGTGATTTTAGACTAAGAAAAATTTCCTCACAGCGATTTCGAATATTTTGTTTGTCCATATAAGATGTCACACCGAATATGTCACGAAATTGTCGAAAGCTCTTCCAACATTTATTGCCAATTTTAGTTTTTTTTTTCTCCAATAAATTTCTTTTGACTATTCATAAAATGGCTCTCAAGAGACAGAAAGAGAGAGAGAGATTATCCCAAATATCTATTTTCTAATTGTTTACGCTTTTTGCATTTGAAAATAAAAAAGTTTTTTTTTTTTTTTTTTTTTTTTTTTTTTTTTTGGGAAATTAAAAATTAAAAATTTTTAAAAAGTAAATTTTTAATTTTTTAAAAATAAAAAAAAAAAAAANTTGAAATATTCCCGAATTATTTGTTAGGAAGAAGCATAATGAACTTAACTTATCCTGAAAAAGTCAATGAAAAAGACGAAGCGTTAAGACTAAACCTGAAATTAAACCTGAATAGATCCACGAATTCCACAAAACTAATAACCTGCACGTACCACTCTCGACTTCGTAGCAATTCAACACGTTGGTTCAGTTACGTGTTGCGAAAAACTAAAGCACAATAACTTAACTTTTCGCTCTTTTACGTTTTATTATTTGTCGAACAGGTAATTATTTCTTTATGTCACAGCATAAGAAATATAGAACTTCTAAGTTATCATCTCAAATAATGAAAAGTTTGCTGTTGTTCTCCTAAACAACCCTTCCTGTTACCGTACCTTGCAACTTACTTGTAATGAACAGTTTGGTTCTGTTTTCCTGAACAGCTCTTCCTGTTACCGTACCCTACAACTTATTTCTTATGCTCACTTCAAATCATTTAAGGATTTCACATCTGGAAATCGTGTGATGCTGAGCAATGGCGATTTTCCGGCAATTAATACGGTATGTAATGTTTCGAATTATTTTTTTTTTCGTTTTTGTTTTCTT